>JAULBX010014426.1:11216-95319 GCA_032358255.1 Heterotrichella gracilis | reverse complement strand
ATTAATGTCAGCATATCAATGGGTGTGCGGTCAGCGCACAGTGAAGCACTCATGGACAGCGCAGCTACATCAGTGGAATTTTACGAACGGAGCTGAAGATCAAGCGCCAAGGGTTGGAGTGACTCAGGCAGGGAACCACAGGCAGGGCGGCTTTCCACCATAAATGCTGTGCTTTGACTGGCCAGTGTAAATGGTGTCAATCCCACACCTTCCCTCAATGCAATTGCAGGCCCAGCTGAAAGAGGCCATTGAATGCACTAACGCTGCCGCGGCAGCAATCCACCGGTCTCTTGGAGAGGGGCATAAGGGCGTGAGTGTGTTGAAGGCACCAGAGTTGGATAAAGCTCCCTATCTTGTTCCCAAGGTAACCGGTAGGTCGGTACTAAATGTAGTTGAGTACCAGGTGCCCTACTGCAACATGTATGCACGTGTGTGCAGTTACCAGTGTTACTAGTCACCATAGTCCCTTGGCCTCACCCTGGTCGACCTCAGTTTCGAGTTACCAGACTTGCCATTTACCAGTAACCATGCCAAAATACGGACCGCTTGGGCATGCCCTGGTCACCCCACTTATACCAGTGGTCAGAGGTATCAATTACCTAAGTCCCTGATTGACCATGGTGTTACAATTTGCAATTGCTGCTATGCTCGCAGGAGAAGATACGGGCAGAGATGACAAAGGCAGAGGTAGCAGAGGTACGCCCACTGTTCTCACCATCTGTGTGCAACTTTGTGGGGCTGCTCAGCTGGCTTTATCACACTTTTACCACTGCAGGAGGACAAGAGGGCTGCGTGGGAAAAAGTGAAAAATATGCGCACCCGGCGTTTCCTCGACCAGATTCTGGTATGGGCTGAATGCTTGTATTTATTTGTATACACAATTTTGTTGTTGCTTGCATTCGTCTGTCTGGCGGGTTTGTTGAGTTTGTGAACAAATTTGTGTTACTTTGCTGTCTGTGGCCGCAGGAAGATACCAATGCCGCGTACCAGCGGTTTGAGGAGAGGACAGGCAAGAGCTTTGATGCTCTCCAGGTAGTTCCACCATATATTAGACAATTGTTTTTAAAATCATTTACAATTCAGTTATAATAAATAATATGATGCTCCAGGTAGTTGTATAAATAGCTTGCTCAGTCCCACCATATGTATTGTGCCTGGAATATTGTCCACACCCACACATTCACTCCTTGCGACCGCAGGCCCAGATGAATGCGGGCTTTGAAAGGACCAAGGCTGCCACGGCAGGGGTTTACCCGGGTGTTGGAGAGGTGCAGAAGGATGTGAGTGAGCTGAATGCAGCAGAAAGTTGTAGAACACTCCCTTTGTTGTTACCAAACTTACCTAGGCAATTACTTCAATACTATTGCCCCATGGCTACATGCATGCACGCATGTGCAGTTAGTACTTACCAGTGTTACCCTATATTTCTGTAAGATTCTCAAACTTTGCTCGATCGGCTTTTGGAGAGCTGCAGATGGATGTGAGCTGAATGCAGCAGAAAGCTGTAGAACCTCCCTTTGTTGTTACCAACCCTACCTCGGCCACTACTTTATTACCAATGGCCTCACAGCGACATGCATGTGCAGTTACTGTTATCAGTCACCACAGTGCCTTGGCCATGCCCTGGCAACGTCAATATTAACCAGATTTGCCATTTATCGGCTAGCAAAGTCCACACCCCTTGAGCATGCTCTGTCACCCTAGCTACCCGTGCACACAGCTACCAGTTACCAATGTCCCTTGCGGTTGTTACCGGTTTTGCTGCTACGACCGCAGGAGACGATAAGGGCGGAGGTATATCACCCACTGTTCTCAACTGTGCGTGGCTTTGTGGCTTGCTTTGACTTTGCTATGTGTAACTGTAGGAGGATGCGGACAAGAGGGCTGCATGGGAAAAAATGGAAGAGATGGACACCCAGCGTCTCGTTGACCAGATTTTGGTGTGGGCTGACAGCTTATAATTTGTGGTTGTTGCTTTTTTTGGGGGGGCTGACAGCTTTTAATTTGTTGTTGTTGCTTGGGTTTGTTGGTCTGACATTTAAGGTTGTGACCAAAGTTGCTGCGTGTGGGCGCAGGAGGTTAACAAATCCGCGTACCAGAAGTTTGACGAGAGGACTGCCGAGCACTTTGATGCTCTCCAGGTACCTGTTCCACCATATATATTTTTGAATCAATTGTTCTTAATCGTTGATAATTTAAACATAATTGTTGCTTTTTACTTCAAAAGTTTGTGCCTTGAATCTTGTCCAACCCACACATTCCCTCCTTGCAACTGCAGCCCCAGATCAAAAGGCGCATCAAAGCGCTGAAGCTGCCGCGGCAGTAGTTCACCGGGCTTTTGGAGAGGTGCAGAAGGATTTGAGTGAGCTGAAGGCAGCAGCTGCAGATGAGGGCAAGGAGTGAGTACGGGCCGTACGCCAGCAGCTTTTGTTGCACGATGACTCTTGCCTGTGGGCCAAGCCTAGTGCACACACCCGGCTGGCGGAGGATATATGCTGTGTATATCAGCTTCAACAGTGCTGTCAGCCACCAGTGTCCAGGCTGGTGACGACGGAAAGCCGTTGACTGCATTGGATAAAATTAGTGATGGGTTATTGCTGTGATTGAAATCAAATGGGTGATTGGCACTACAAGTAATTTGGTCTAACTAGGTGTGGCAACTAGTTGCGCATGGCGGCCAGCATCTAGTTTCAATTGCCCCGTTGCAGTGTGCCATTCCTACTAACCATCCTGCATCGTAGCTAAACAGTGGCAATACAGGTTGTGCATATGATGCATATATATGCATCACTCCAAACACGCAGAACGGCAATGCATAGTACGCCGGGGATCCCGTGGATGGTGTCAAAGCCATCGTGGTTGAAGTCTCGCCATTGGTGCGCCCTGCTGTGTGACTGTGCCTTATCATAATTAAATATTGAATTAGGTCTGATCAGGCCTCATGACGTGCACGAGGTCTGGTGCGTGAGGTCTGATGTGAACCCGCGCCCCCGCATGCAGGTCATGAAGGATGCATCGGGGAGGCCTGCTAGCGACTGGGGCAGTCTCTTAGACCTTCTGCAGACCAGACTTTGATGTTTATACCGAACGTGGGATCTTGACAATTCTGGGCAGCGCTGGACAGAGATAATTTGCCGTAGTTCACACTAAAGTAGCTGCCCTGCGTGCTGTTTTAGCACTACTATTTTATTATTCAGTGTTGCCTCCTGTTAGGTGTGTCAGTTGTGTGTTTTGTATTGCCGCACGTGCAATACGTGCCACGAGGTGTATAGGGCTCAGATTAGTGTGCAGGTACCTGTTGTTGTATCTCCTTGCATATTAGTAGGGAGGCACCCTTGGGCTGTTTCAGTATTGCTGTTGGAAGGTGTTGTCTGTTATCTTGGCCTATAAATACCTGTACAATAGTGTCTAGATCTATGCATCTGCCTAATTTGTTGTGTGTCGTGGTGTACTATGCTGCATGGGCCCTCCTACAGCTCCCTGTGGTTTTCTGTTGATCATGTTCAGCTTACCTTTTCTACCAGGAAGTGCCCGCCCTGTTTTTTCATGGCTATGTTTTGTGCGGGGATGCCCTATGTGCCTTCCTCGTGTTGTGGTGTCACAACCACCTCAGCAATAACATGACATATACCGCTGCAATTGCATGGTGACACTTTATGCATATAAATTGAAAAGAAAAAGAAAGAAACGCCAAAGGCGTACGCATAGATTCCAAGGCAACCCATGAAGTGGTTGGCTTGAGTTCTTGTGTAATGCATACCGTAGCAGGTTGCTGCAGATATTTATTGCGCAATTGCACACTATCAGCTGTTGCAATAGCGTTTCCATACCTTTCCTTTTCTTTTCGCCATGGGCGCCTACGCCATGCCATGGCGACTGTATGGCCAATCAGTTTAACTAATTCACAAGGTTCAACTGATGCATGCAATGCTGTTCAATATAAGAAGCAGCGGTCACGCTGAAAGCCTGTGGACAGCCTTCGTGTCTGGTGCAAGCTGAAGCTGAACTTGGCATGAAATGCAAGCCGATGTCAAAGCCACGTGGCGGCTCGAGGCCACTGACTCACCTGCCTGGTCCAGGTGGCGCTCAGTGCCAGCAGATATTATCCGAAGCATGCAAACATCTATGTTCAGCTTTTAGTTCAAGAGCGTGCACCAGCCTTTCCTGGGTGCACACTGCTTGAACCCTCCAGCTCAACTTGCAACAGCTCCTGAACCCCCCGCAACAGACCATCAGTTTGGCTTGTCTTAGTCATCATGCAGTCAGCCATCAGACCTCAGCTCAGCAGCCAAGCAGGCCGATGCAGAGGCTGCTCAGCTTTCCAGGCGGGCCCCAGCCCACCTCGCACATCAGGGAGGAGATGCAATTCGGCTGTGCAGTCAGTGGGGACTGCAGGGGCCTCCAACGGGGCGCCGCGGGAATCCTTTTTGAGCGTTTCGGACATCCTTTCGGAGGCAAGTGCACCCACGCTCGGTTCTCGACCCTTGCCAACCGCTATTCCACAGGCCACTATGAAAAAACTATTTCCTAGTTGATCAAAATCCTCTTTAAAGCACCAGTACTCTTTAGTATGCTACCATGCTTGTGTGTTATGTGTCAGTCGCCAGGCTTGTGGGCACCTGGTGGTACATACGTCTAAACACCTTGTTGTTTGCAGGCTCGGGGAATGGCAGACGACTTTGTGTTCAGCGATGAAAGCGAGGACGGGGTATGGGACTTGGAGCACAAGATCGTGGGGCAGCCCATAGATGGTGAGCACACCACACCAACCCTGCTCCCCACACACTGGATACCAGGCACAGGGGTTTGCGCTGTAATGGAGGTTTCTCTTGACTATTTGGTTAGTGCACCGCTGCATACCCTGGATTTGCCACTGCTGTGCTGTGCTGTACCCCCCACTGCACACCCATCGCAATTAATTGCCATAATTGACTGCAACAAGGCAATTAAGCTGCAAAAGGGTAGGCAGCAGTGCACACCACGCTGTAGGGGGCACTCCACCCCTGCCCTCCTCACCCCATCACACACGCCGCCTTCGCCTCACCCCCACTGCACACCCATCGCAACACCGCACCCGCCACCGTGTGCCCCTTCTCACCCTGGCGCCAGCCTGGGGCTGTGCCGCTTGTTCTTAGCAACGTCTGACGAGAAGGACCCCAGAGCACACCGTTGTAGCAGTGTAGACTTGCCCCCTGTTGTGGGGCCTTGGGTGCTACCCTGCCATGCTTGGAACCAGGGACACCCCCCCATGCACATACACCCTGGCCACACTTTGTGCATGTTGCGCCCCCCACCCCCCCACCCCCCACTCCTGCACCCTGACCGCACTTTGTGCATGATGCGTGTGCAGATGGTGAGGAGGAGGAGGAGCTGCTTGAGGTGCAAGGGGCACTGGACTCGAGCGCAGCAGACGTGCTCTCAGCCTACTCACCTGAGCAGGGTGCGCACAGGGTTAAGAGTTCAGGATGTAGGGTTCAGGATTTAGGGGTTAGGGTTCAGAGACATGTGTTTTTGAGGTGCTCTCAGCCTACTCACCTGAGCAGGGTGCGCACAGGGTTAAGTGTCAGAGCCATGTGGTCCAGCAGTACAGCCATATGCACTGCAACAAAATCTGACGCTTCTCTTAAATTTACCAAGACCAATGGCATGGCAGTCTGTAAAGGGACAAGTTTGCAAAGTGCGGTACAGTACCTCCCTGCCTCCACATATGGGCCAGCCCTCGTCGAGGTTGTGCATCTTAAACCCTAGACCTAAACCCTAAATTTCCACATATGGGCGTGCCCCGTCGAGGCTGTGCACCCTAAATCCCAAACCCTCCACATATGGACCTGCGCCTCTGCAAGGCTGTGCACCAGGACAGGATGTTGTGGACCCTAAAACCCTAAGCCCTGAACCGTATCTTGTGAACGCTGTGTGCAGGTTTCATGGAGGTGAGTGTGGACGACATGGCGCAGCAGCTGAGCCAGGACGCCTCCAGCCTGTTTGTGCTGGATGTGCGCACGCAAGAGGAGTTTGCACAAGGTACAGTGCTGTAAAATGGAAAATGTTTCTTCTTCAAAATTATGAATTGTTCTTAAAACAACAATACTTGCAAAAATAAGTACAGTTTTTCATTGGGCATGCACGCTCACATATTGCACTGCCATTGGTGCCAGCCAGCTCAGCGCACCTGCTGCATGTCTACTGGAAAGCCCGGTTTGGCAAAACTCCATTCCGGGCTGACAGTTATTACCGCAGCAGCATGGTGTCTGGATGCACACATGCTGGGAGAGTATGCGCAAGGTGCATGTGCAGCAGCGCGCATTGCTGTCACACCCACCAGCCCCGCACATGAAGTCTTATCCACAGGGACATCGAACAGCAGCCGCATGCAGGCCCACCCATCCACCCATCTCACTGGTGTGCGTCTCACCATTGATCAAGCCTTCGATTAGTTGCAGGAGGGGTGTTTTTACTGTAAGCCAGGGGTTGCTATTGACACCCCCGATTGTACAGCGGCCTCAGGTGGCGATCAACTGCTGCGTGGGTATCCTGAGCCGCATCGTGGTTGTTGTGCATGAAGTGGGTACCCTGCGCAGCCCGGTTCAGGGAGCTTCATCCAGGCTGGGGGTGCAATATTGACTGGTCATCTACCCCCCAGTAAATCCCTCGCTGTCACACCAAAACCCTAAACCCTAACCCTTGAGGCAAATCCCTCGCCGTCACACCAAACCCCTGAGCACCACATTCCACCCCCATTAATTGATCATTCCCTCCTGGTGCAGGTCACCTCCCCGGTGCCGTGAATATCCCCCTTGATGACCTGTCGGCCCAGGTCAAGGCGGGGGCGCTGGCCCACCTGTCCGCATCCCCAGTGGCGGTGGTGTGCCGGTCAGGCGCCAGGTCAGCGCAGGCGACAGTCAAGCTGACCAAGGTGTTTGGATTTGAGCAGGTACGGTAGTTTACCAGCCTTTCTGGCTGGTTGTGGCCCCCTCGTCTCGCCAATGGGGGTTCCCTTTCTTGCTTTGGTACTAGTGGGCAGGAGGACAGTGCCTAGCTGTGTGCTACCTCAACTGCCTGTGCCCATGCGCCTGGCAACAGGCTGCGTAGGTATCTTGGATTAGGCCTTATGAGGCCGATTATAAGGTCCTTGAACAATATTCCCAGGCTTTATCATACACTGTTTCCTGGCCATGATCTTCCCCCTTGTGGGTGGACGTACCTCAACGCGTCTCGCTTGAAACATTGGTTCGACATATGTTGTGGTGCAGCAGGCTGTGCAGGTGGCTGAACTGAACTTGCTGGCTCCATGCCTTGGGTACATGCATCCAAGCACGCATCTCTAGCTCTGGTCTCAACCTTGCTGCGGTGCGCAGGTGGCTAATGTGGTGGGGGGCATGCTTGCGTGGCAGGCAGCGGGGTACACGGTGCAGCAGCCAGGACGGGAAGGCGGAGGGGGGTGCGGCTGCGGTAGCACGTCGCCATGCTCCGATTGAGAACGCGTGCAGTGGGGTTTTGGGCTGTCGCGGATGAGAGGCACTGCCAGATCCATGGGGCTTTGGCCAACCTTGTACAGATGATTGGAACCTTGTACAATTGACGTCTGGTTCTGGTTCGAATACTGGTTCCGTTGAACTGTTTGGGTCAGGCTGTGGGGTGTTGAGCTGGAGTGGGTGGCTCAACCTTTACCAAAAAGTTCGCCAGCCCGCGATACAACGAATACCTGGATCACAAGGCAAACGACACGAGTTTATTGGCAATTGTTCAAGTTGAACTGTTGGGTTGTAGACCTATCTGGAGTGTTGCAGCCTGAGTGTTACAGCCAGTTTGAGAAAATATCATGAGGCTGCGCACCCTGCAACTTAGTCTTCCAGCACACCATATTGATCATAAGACCTCATTAACTAGCAATCTTGCGTACTCAATCACTTGGCAACCATCAAAGCTTGTTTAGGGTTGCTGTCCTTTGCCCAGAGCAACAGTGAAAGCACTTTTTGAAGCCAAAGTGGGCACGCCGCATGGGCCATCAGAATCAGCTTGAAGGGTTTGAAACCCTTATCAAAACCCTAGGCAGTCCAAACACAGTGCATATTCAATACGGTAGGGGACCCGGATGCAGAGCCTGTATACAGCTAAGGTTAAGCTTTCTGAGTGCCTACCTGCTTAAAACCACACTTTCCGTAAATACGGACCCCTGGAAGAACAAAACTCAGCTACATTATCGATGTAACGGCCTTCGACGAGGATGCATGCATAATAAGCAACCAGGTCTACCTCAACAACAGCCGAGTGCTGTGTGTTGCAGCAACTTGAATTGGGGGATAGTAAGGCACTTTGGACGTCACGGCATATCAGTGCCTTCTCGTGTTTCATATTGCACCCCATTCGCCACTTTTTCTCTTAAACGTCCGGCTGAGTCAGGCACAGTCATGTACCACTTTACCTCGCAGCCTGTTTGACGTTGTCGGCTGTTTTACGACTTTACCTGCAGGTTATTTTAGCGCGGCTTCGTGGGCCACCGGTAGGGCACCTGATTCTGATCCTGTTTGCCAGTTGCCAACCCAATGTGCCTCCTTACCAATTGGGCACACACAGGTATGCTGCTTTATTATAAACCTCATATTGGCGTTAACGTCCTCTGTTGCCGCAGAGTGGCGCTACACCTGTCCCTGGTCCGCTTGTGCGTCCAATGCTGCATCCTTGCTGCATGTGCTAACACCCCTCCAAAGACACTTGTTTGGGACAACGTTGCCTTGTTCTTTGTTGACCCAACGAGTTGCCCTTGTCTTCTGTTGTGTTGCTCCTGTCCTTGCTCCTCCCTAATTGTCCTTTTATCCGTCCACCACTTTTTATTCAGGGCTTTTACCCCCCAGTGTTGCCATTCTGCAGGTCTCCCAGCGCCACTGCTACTTCACATTGCAGGGAGTGGCAATGGTCAAGTGTCAGCCTTCACGGTCCTTCCGTGCTGGTAAGCAAAGTACTCAGGTGTTGCATGTACCTGCACCGGTCCTGCTGAGCCGACAGTGTGGTTGAAGTAATCAGTATTGTGCTCTGCGCTATCTGCGCAGGTGACCACCCGTTCGCGGCTCTTTGCCAGTGACCCTGCTCAGGCACTGAGCCAGGGTGCCAAGGAGGCGGCGCCATACCTCGCTGGCCTGTATCTGTGTCTCGTGCCTGAAAAGGTGGACCCTGCCGTTGACAGCTGGCCTGTGTGGGAGCAGGTACGCGCTGCCCAGCCAGCCAGCCCAGCCCCACCCCCAACCCGAAGCCTAGATTGCTTAGCTTAGTTGTTGACGCCTCGTTTGCTTGTGCAGTGTGTCTTCTACTATGGGTGGGGAAGTGGTATGGGGCTACTCGTAGCCCAGGGAGAAATTCTCTATGCGGAGTGGGCGCGCAGCAAGCGGAGTGTCCCGGTAAGTCCTCTGCCTTTTTGCCTTCCTGTCTGTGTTCAATGCAGGCCACTGCTACCTTGATGAACCATGCTGGCTAGTGTGTGTTCCCCATGGCGTACCCCTTCTCATGTGAGCCCCATGTGTCCTGCTTTGCATGTGCAGTTGCTTGTAGTGTACATTCTAAAATCGTAGCCGCTGATCACAGTGCGCAAGTGCACACCATACCTGTGGAGGGGTCTCACAGCTATGGTGGTTGTTGGTTGCAGGTTGACATCAATGTTGCAGGTGACAATGTGGACACCTTTGCTGTGACGGCAGGTGAGATGAGGGAGACAGGCAGCCTCGCCGCTCTGGCTGAGTTTGTGGAGAAGCGCACGCCAAAGAAACTACTGTCCGGCCGCCAGGTCGATTCCATTCTCCTGGTGTACTTTGAAGGCGGCCATGTGGACCTTCGGAACTGTGTTGAAGTGGCCCTCAAGGGGAAGAACGTGGACGATATTAAGTCGGTGAGGCTGAACCCACAGAGGTTTAGGGCGGAGCTAACCCCTTGGTGTGGCGGTCCACGGCATTCGTCTCTTCACTGTCGTGTCCAAGGCATGTGTGTTTGGTTCAAACCAACTGAATGAGGTGATCACATTGGGCGATAGGCATCTAGATGGGCCATATGCATCTAGCTAGGTTTTGCTCAGCAGTTGAAGAGGGAGTTGTGGCCAGCTTGAAAGATTGGATTTTCTTCTACAAATCTGCAAAGCTGTGCTTTGCGCAATACCTCGAATATCTTGAATCTCAGCAAGTGCCAAGAGCTGTGCATGCACTGCCATCAATAATATTGTGTATGTTTGCAGCCTGCTTGCTCGCTTTGCAGCCTGCTTGCTTAGCTTGCTTGCTTGCTTGCTTGTGCAACAGTATGCTGCAAACATACACAATATTATTCATGGCAGTGTATGCACAGCTCTTAGCTATCTTATTTCTTGCTGGGATTCAAGCCTTACGGTATTTGAGGCTGGAATTTTGCTCTCAGTTACTGTTCACGCGCAGCTGGGGCTGTGGACTGCTCCTAAGCAGAGCACGTTGCTACGTTTGAAGAAGTAAAACAATCATTGTGGACAGTTCAACCTGGTGCAAACTTGGGTACACTGCTTGACTCAAAGAGATTTTGGAAATCGCTGTAATTATATTTACAGAGCCTCGAAAGTTTGCACAAGCAACCAGCCATCAAGCATCCGGATGTCGGCCGGCATGCACTGTAGAGTTGGCACTGCACAGGAATGCAATATTATGGCAGGCCAAGGCTTGGCCTAGCTTGCCTGCATTCAGCCATGCATGCATGCATGTGGTATGGAGCAACGCCATGGGAAAATCCACCTCAAGCAATGCACACTGGCGGCCAGCCACGTCACGATGTTCAGCGCAGCCAACCCAGCCATTGTCTAAATCTAGTGGCTTAAGGAATTACTAGTGGCGTCCAAAGTTGGTGCCTTCTCATGCAGTCACTTGGTGCATGCCAGGTATTCGCAACGCATCCCACGCTCCCACCTCCTTCCTCAATTCCACCATGGCATGCATGCGTTGTATCACCATCAGTTGAGCTTCCTCATTACTAGTCGTGCTGTAGCTGCCAAAATTGCCCTTGATTGTGATCCCCAGGCCAAACAGTTGGTGTTGCGTTTCTGTGAAGCGCAACTTTCAGTCAAACATATATCCCATATTTGCTAGCAATAAAGAGACTCAGTAATAGCTTGGTGAAATAAATAGCGTGTATTGAGACTGGCATGTGAGACGATAGAATACACAAATGTGTAATATTTAGTAGAGTAAAAGGGCAGCGCGCTGTAAGGAGGCCCAGCGCCACATGGGTTACGTGGCGATACGTGGCTTAGCTGCATTGACACAGCCAGTGCAGAGACGGTATAACCAGTGCCAAGACATGGACACGTTCAAGGGCCTGTGCCCAGCCTTAGCGCAGTGCAGGTTGAGCCCCAAGGTTAAGCCCCAGCTTGAACACACCCAGCCATGGGATGTCCTGGGAAGCCACACCCAGGGAGGATCCGCATGTGGTGGAAAGTGTGGAGGCATTTGAAGTCCATCACATGGGCAGCCAAGTCCTTGCACCACTTGGGCAGATGCAGATCAGCATACCTACGCATTGGCGGCGCGTGCCACGCATCATCCCAGGTCTGTGCCAGCATGCACGCCGCAACTTGGTATTGCAAGTGACATGCATTTGGTTGAAGCCTGTTGGCTGACCAACACAGATATGGAATCCCCACCCACCAAGCAATGCAATCTCCACTATCATATGAGTACATATATATGTACTGGCATGCGCTGACATTACCGGTACTACAGTTATAACCTTTGTAGGTTGACAACTGGCATTCTCATGGATGCAAATGTACCTCATGATCATACTCCCCACACTCCCCAGTAGCTGCAGAGTGGTTGCACCTCCGCCAGATGGACGCCATATTTCTTAAAGCGCTATAACATCATCCACCTTAACCACCAAGTCCCTAAAAGTGTTGCAGCCATAAACCATAGGTGGTGTGGCAATCCTAAGCCCTAAATCCAAAAGCCAAAACCATCGTCACCGGTATTTACCCCCACCCTACACCCCCACACATCCTGCCGTTTCACAAGCCATTCAACCTCGTCAGAAGTCAAGCTGTCCTTGCAAGAGCCTGCATGGTTGAGGCTCCAGGACAGGCGTCAACCCATATATGCCATAGCCTTTAGAGAAGTCCTTGGTGCCATTTGTCACGTCAATGTTTTGCATGCACCCACATTCTTTACAAACGGGGTGCGCATGCTGGTCCATCTTTGCCATTATATCAATGCCATCGCGGGTCTCAAAGAACACCTTTCAACATGTCTCATTTGAAAACATAAAGCTCTTATGCAATATGGTATTGCGTGCACTTTTATACATCACTCTGTGTCACAAATAATGTGCCGTTTACAAACAGGTTGATCATTGCGCTGCACAGATTTGGCATGTGCAGGTGAGGGTCAAGGGATTATCAGTGGGATGGGACGCTGCACATGTGGAGGGGGAGAATCTGATGGTGCACCATGCGGTGTGCCCATGTAGGGCAGGGGCAGGGTGCCAATCGTGAGCAGCGCAGGTGCATTGGAGGTGATCATGGAGACAGCATTGGTGCATGAAGTCATGTCAGGCATGCCAACGAGCCTCTGAGGCTGCCACGTCTTCCTTATCCTCCCTACGCAACCCTCAGCAATTTAACTTCGCCCAAGCCAGCATGAAAGCAGGGCGGGGTCTCATGGCATAGCCTTACCCTGCAAATCGTTTGCAGCTGCTGTACCCTAAACCCTTCACACCCAAAAGGTGTAATGTGTGGGTACAAAACGAGTACTCCTGCTCCGCTACGGGACCAGGCAACGGCTGATGAGAAGTTTTGTGGTTGGTAGTAGACTCTACTGTTAGATATCGAACCTGCCTTGAAGTGTGTGCGCACCTACCATTGGTCTCCTGAGGTCTCCTCGCCTATTGTGGCTGTGCATGAAGCTGGCTGATCTATTTATTGCGGTGCAAAACGTGCATGCGCGTTTTTGCAAACGTGCCTGTCTTGGAAGCACCCTTGAGAGCTCGTCAGTCTTGTTAACAAACTTTTCTGTGTCGAAGCCTCGAGAGCTTCACTCAGGTGCTGTGCTGCTCACGCAACTGCCAGGTGCTTGGAGGCACTGCCACCTATGCCACCTTGATCAATACCATAGTCGTGCTTAGCCTGTGCCACTGTACTCACCAGGCGCCTAGTGGGGTAGCACGGTGCAGTCTTTGATAGCCTATTCTCACGGTGATGCCATGAGTGTATGGGGTTTTAACCCCACAGCCTGGAGCCATGTGCACAAGTACGTACCCTCAGGCTCCGTCACTTCATGTCTATCTGTCACACCACTGAGCCCTCGTCAGTCATGTTCCTTCGTCAGAGTCTCCAATGTTCACTCAGGGCCTGTGCTCCTCTGAGACTCTTGCATAGTCACTATGCCACTCTTGCATAGTCACTATACCACTGTGGCATCGCTGGTTGTCACCCTGCCAGCACGGTGCTTGAGGCGCCCGGAAGCCTATAGGTTAGTGGCGTGCAGTGCCGTCACTGTTGACAGCAAGTTGCATGCATGCACCCATGGGGCTGTGGCCCACTTGTGACAGCTGGTGGGAAGCACATGACATGCTTAGGCAGCAGTTGCCTCCAGCCCCACCCACACATCCCGATTCCACTGCCCCTGCCCTAACACACACCTCCCCTTACCCACCACCACCTACAGTGCCACCACCACCGTAGGCTACAGTGCAGGCTCGGGAGCCTTTTCAGGGAAAGGCTGCTGCTGCAGCGGCCACCACTTCCAGACTGGGATTCCTAGCATTCAACCCCCTCCCAAAGTCCGGAGGCTCCCCCTTGGGGTTGGTTTGATCTGGTACGCTCAACACTGGCCCGCCACCCATCACACTGCTCTTCTTGGCCAGGTAAGCACTAGCTGTGGAGTCCCCATATGCAAGGACTCCTTGCAGGCTTGGCATCGATCAGATCATGCATATGCAGCCACATCATGACTTGTAACATTGGGCTGCTGTGGATCATAACCCATGTGCATGCTGTCCAAAACCATCACGTTACTGACAATGTTTGTCAAAGATCTGGCATTGCTATGATAATCAAATAATTGGCTTCCCGATGTGTGTTACACCATGCACACTCTTATTGATCATAATAATTTTGATCAATACTGGGAAGCGCAGCGATGAAAACATGTGAATGCATGCAACTCTTTGGGCCATGTGTGCCACTGCTCATCAAAATCAACCTCCTGGATACCAGGTGAATGCACCGGTGTTCCTTCTGGATTCAATCTAATCATAGTCACTAACTGACCTTGTCGTTTTGCGTGCACAGGGGTCAGGTCTCTAAGAACCTTGGCAAGAAGTTCAAATTGTGGTCAACAATCTTCATCTACCTAGGTAACTGATTTGACTCGAGCAAGATGCACAAGGATGCTGAGGCAAACTTGTTGTAATAGTACATCCTCTGCATTTTTACCTTTCTGTCTGTTTTAAATGCAGACAATGCTACCTCTGTGCACCGTGCTGTCTAGTGTGTGCTCCCCATGGCGTACGCGTAACCCAACATGCTGCGTTGGTCCTGGCTTGCGTTGCATGTTGCTTGCACTTTTAAAACATACACCCTAAACCCGAACCGCTAATCACGACGGTGTGCAAGTGCACACCCATAGCTTTGATTCAGCGCTCACGTGGTGGCCGGTTTCAGGCGGGGCTCTACTGCGGAGAATCTCCTTCACATGGGCAGCCAAGCCTCTGGGGTCACCTCCCGCAAGCGCCTCCATCCTGCCAACTGTGGTCTGGAAGTTTCCCACTGTTACATCTTCAGAATAGAGCCAGCCCTGCAACCAATGGAGCGCTCGCGTGGGGTTGGTTGCAGGGTGGACTCTGCTCTGGATTTGTAGCGGTGGACTACATGCAGACAACAGCTGGCAAGGTGAATGCGTCTGCCGTAGGTGACCTCAGGGGCTTGGCTGCCCTGATGGAGAGTTGAGCGAGGGCTCTGGCCTGCTGTAAGGGCAAGCTTGAGTCCATCAACCTGGTTTACACAGCCAGCAAGGTGACAGACGTGCATGACTCCCAGCCAGCAACCACCACGGGGAAAGAACTGGCTCTGGTCACGTCAGTATGCTTGAACCTGAGAGAGGTCAACTGTATTGACGTCACCCGGGCAAGTTCCTTCCCTTTGGTGGCCGCTGGCTGACAGTCACCACCTCTACCACCTCGCCGGTTGCGGGAAGGCACGCTACAGCTTACCTCTTTCAGGGGAAGGGCCTTGACCTCCTTGAGATTCAAGCGTACTGACATGACCCTAGCCAATTCTCTCCCCCGGTGGTGGACCTGCTTGACTTTCAATTAGCGGCCATCGGGAGAAGGAGCTGGATTGCATCACATCAGTATGCCTGAACTTGAGAGAGGTCAGGACATTTCCCCTTTGTCAAATGAGAGGTAAGCTGCAGCGCAACATGCCTTCAACCCTTCAAACAGCAAATATAGGCAATGTGACATGAAGTTGTATTTTAATTGTCCTCATTGACCAGAGAAATGACAAAGGCTGGTATGAAGTCAGGCGTATCATGTTCAGTGCACAAGTTGTATGTCATTCACTGAGTCATGTACCACTAGTGTAGGTGCATAAACCCACTGTAGCAGTGTGCTCAGCCAGCATTGCGCGCAGCATTGCGTGCAGCGACACCACCACAGCAAGCAAGGTTACTGGACACTCTGGGCGCTGTGCAATGAGCTGTTGACAGCGCATGCTGAATTTGTTAAATATCATGCGCTGTCAACAGGTCATACATTGCCCAGAGTCTTAAGGCCCAGGGGCACTGCTTGCTGTGGTTGTGGGCCTGTGCACATATTTAAATAAATAAAGAATCAGGAATAATACAAAGATACCAGTCTAGTATAAAAACAACGTCGCTGATTCTCTAATACTAGTACTACGCATGCAATGGCTTCACGTAAGTGGTGCTGCTGAAGAGGATGCACATGCAGTTGATGGTGACCGTCGCACCCGTACATGCCTGCACTTCTCAAGCATGGTGAGGCGTATCCTGACAATGCTGTGGCTTTGAAGGTCTATAATGGTACCCGGTACCATTTTGCCTAGCATAATGTCACAAGAAGGGCACGGCGCTAACCCAACACCAACGATATATTTCTTAGTACAACCACCCACCTGTTCCCACCACAGGCAGCAGTGCTCCCAAGCCCCACCCAGACTGTGATGATGATCTCAACCCTGACCGCCCCTCAGGGTGGCCTCAACACACATCTACCCCTTTCCAGCACCACCTGCAGTGAGCCCTCCCAGGCAATGGCTAAGACTGCTGCGGCCACCACTTCCAGGCTGGGGTGCCTGACCTTTAACCCCTCATCCCCCTGGGATTAGCTCAAACCGGTATGCTGAACACTGGCCTGCCACCCAGCACACTGCTCACCTGGCGCATGAGCACTAGCAGTGGAGTCCCCACATTGCATTGCAAGGGGGACATGGTAGCGATCAGATCATGCACATGCAGCCACATCATGTGATGCGTGGACAACATGCAAATGCGTTGTTCTCCATATCAGCACCAGGCTCGCAGTCATTGCTAACAAAGAGTTGTTATTACTTTCAAAGAATTGGCTTTCCACTGTGTGTCACCATATGCCATGCACCAACCCTTTATTGATCAAGCACGATGCTGCAAACACGCAACTTCATGCAACCTGCCTGGGCCCGGCCATTGCTCGTCAATATTAACCTCCTGTATACCAGTGCAATGCACCAGCATTCCTTCCAAAGGTTGTAGGCAATGCATCTAAACCCCAGCCACCTGCTGATCTTGTCATTTTGAGTGGCATTTGAGTGGTCATATAGCCGCCAAGTTGGGTGAGCAACCTCACAGTCCTGGAATTGCTGGACCCCTGTGCGGTGCACTGCTAAAGGTTCAGTTCACAGCAGTGTGAGGTAGCCCACCCTACTTGGCGGCTATGTGACAACTCAAGTGCAAGAGAGGAAGATGATCAAGGATGCGGAAGAAAAACTGGGCATCATCCCCGCAAGTCCACTGCCCTTTTGTCTTTCTGCTGTTTTCAAGCAGGCAGGCCACTGCTACCTTTGCGATCCATGCTGGCTAGTGTGTGTTCCCCATGGCGTACCCCATATGGTGCGTGAGTCCTGTCCGGCGTACCCTGCGTGTTGCTTGCAAGCAGCTCCCAAGTCTAAATCCTAAACCCTAACCGCTGATCGCGGTATGCAAGCGCAAACCCATAGCTGTGATGGAGCGCTCACGTGGTGGCCGGTTGCAGGCAGGGCTTTACTTTGGAGAAGCTCCATCACATGGGCAGCCAAGCCCCAGAGGTCACCTCCCGCAGCCGCCTCCTTCCTGCCGACTGTTGTCTGGAAGTAGTAGCCCACCGCTACTTTGCCGATGTAGACATCGCCTTACAACCGATAGAGCGCTCAAGTGGTAGTCAGTTGCAGGGCGGTGTCTACTTTGGTGATGTGGCAGGGGCCTGCTTCGTGATGACTACTGCAGAGAGGTGGCAACTGCGGGAGGTGCCCTCAGAGGCTTGGCTGGCCATGGGTTGGAGTACAGAGCAAGGGTCCCCTGACCAATCCATCTAGCTGGTGCCACCACAACTTCTGCCAGGGTCAAACATTTAGGGCAGTGATGTGATCTGAGCCAGTTCCTTCCCATTGGTGGCCTCTGGCCTAAGAGTCCTTGAGATCTTGAGATCAACCACCCCGCCGGTCGCATACAATGTAGTACGCAGCCGGCGCCGTGGTGGACCTGTGCGACTGTCGGCCAGCGGCCTCCCGGGTGAAGGAACTGGCTAGGCATGTCGGCTCGCCTTAAAAGGTCAGGGCGCTTTCCTGTGACAGGTAAGCTGCAGCATGGTGTACCTTCAAATGACCCTCGAAAGGCATACATATGCAAATAATCATTACATTAAATTTGACATGAATTTGTACTCAAATCTCTTCATTCCCCGGAGTAGGGACACAGGCTGGCATCATGCAAGGCATATTATGTTCACTGCACAAGCTATATAGTCTCAGTCATGTGCAGCATCGGATGATGACCGGCACTATTCAGAGCCTGGCTCTGAATGACTGCGCTCATCACTACAGTTTGGTTGTGGCCACCCTTTTACTACACAACTAAACTGTAGTGATGAGCGCAGTCAGTAAATAGCATCCACTGTTCAAAGGTTATTGCACAGAGCCCGGGAACATTGCTTTCTGTGGTGGTGGGGTAGGTGGAGCTGTGCGCAATCTTACTAAACTAGATCTTACTACACCTTGCAGTTGGTGGCTACAAGTAAGCGGTGCTGGTGAAGAAGATGCAGGCATGTGCTGGTGCGAGGGCCACCATCCCCTGTCTTCAGCATCTCCTTTACCAGCACCGCCTTCCTTGTAGCTACCGCATGCAAAGCATAGTAACAGTGCAGGGCATAGTAACATCGAGTGGTCAATGGGACCCTCGTACCCGTACATGCCTGCGCTTGCTTGAGCATAGTTGTATCCAGATAATGATGTGGCTCTGCATATTCTAATGGGGCCAGGGTAACATTTTGCTTTGCAAGGTGTCACAACAGGGGCACTGCACTGAACCAGTTGGTGTTGACAGCAAGAACCATTTTCCTAGTACAACCACCCACCTGTTTCCACCGTGGCCCACCTGGCAGGCAGCGCTGCGCCCAATCCCCCAACGCATCCCGTCTCCAGTGCCCCTGCTCTCAGCACACATCTACCCTTCTCCATTACCCACCCATACCGAATCCACCCACCGCCACCTGCTCCACCGCTCCTGCTGCAGGGCGGCCCTCAACATGCATCCCCCTTTCTCCATCACCATCTCTAGTGGCGGCCCCCGGTAGATGCTGGGGCCTCTGCGGCCACCACTTCCAGGCTGGGAGTGTCCTGGCCTTTGACCCCTCTTCACCCAGGGATTGGCGTGGTCTGGTACGTTCAACAGTGGCCTGCCACCCAGCACTCTTGCCCTTCTTGGGCAGATGAGCACTAGCAGTGGAGTGGCCATATGCAAGAGGGGCATGGCGTGATCAAATCATGACTTATAAGCCCCTGTGGATCAAAACCCTGCTGCATGCTGTCCATACACATCACATTGCAACATTGTTTGTTAAAGAATTGGCGTTGCTGTCAAAGAATTGGCTTTCTACTGCGAGGCACACCATGCGCACCAGTGTTGACAAGCCATTTCCAAACAATGTCATTGATAATGATCATGCGCAATGGTGCAAACATGCAAATTCTTGCAAAAGCATGCAAAGCGCCTTGCTAAGTGTACCACTCATATTAAAATCAATCTCCTGTGTACCAGTTGAATGCACAAGTATTCCTTCTAGATACATACAAATCTCAGCCGCTGCTGATCTTGTCATTTTGCTTGCACAGGGGTCTGGCCTCTACAAGAAAGTGAAGCTGTCGTCAACAGCCATCACCCATGTAGCCAACCGCTTTGACAGCATCAAGATGCTCAAGGGTGCTAACACAGGCAAGCGCATGATCATGTAGGTCCTCGTGCATATTTCTGTCTGTTTCTAATGCGACCAATGCTATAACCTCGTGCACCACGATGGCTAGTGTGTTCCTCATGGCGTACCCCAGAATCCAGCGTGGTTCTTCTTTGACGTGCGCTGCCTGGTGCTTGCAGTTCCCAACTTGAAGTATAAACCCTAACCCCTTGCCGCTGATCACGGTGTGCAAGTGCACACCATAGCTGTGATGGAGCGCTCACGTGGTGGTAGGTTGCATGCAGGGCCCTACTCTGGAGAATCTTCATAACATGGGCAGCCAAGCCCCACAGGTCCCCTCCTGCAGCCGTCTCCATGATGCTGGACTGTTGTTACAGATGACGGCTGACAAACTAGAGGCGACTGCGGGATGTGGCCTCAGGAGCTCGGCTGCCCATGTGATGGAGCTCCAGCACATTGCCTGTCGCGTAGACCAGCTGGGTTGATTCCACCTCGCCCTTGCAACCGGCCAGAACCCTTGATTGAGCTTCGATAATTTGGTCTGGGGTTCTAATTGGTTGCGAGGCAAGCTTGAGTCCACCTAACTGGTGTACGCAGCCGGCAAAGTGGTGGATCTGTATGACTGGCAGCCAGGGGGAAGGCTTACCTCTTGCGGGGATAGCGCCTCGACCTCTCTGAGGCGTACTGACGTGACCCCAGTTAGTTCCCTCCCCTGGTGGTGGACCTGCGTGACTGTCAGTCAGCCAGCGGTCACCGGGAGAAGGAACTTGGCTCGGGCCATATTAGTACGCTTGAGCCTGAAAGGGGTCAAGGCGCTTTCCTCGTGAGACGTAAGCTGCAGCGTGGCTTGCATCTAACCGTCAAACAAAATATAGGCAGTGTGACATGAATTTGTATGTAAATCTCTTCACTGACCGGAGTGTTTACGCAGGTTCGCATCAAGTCAGGCACCTCATGATCAGTGCATAAGCTGTATGTCATTCACTGAGCCATGTACCACTAGTGTAGGTACATACACACAGTGTAACAGTGTGCTCAGCCAGCATTTGGGGCAGCATTGCGCACAGCCCCACCACCACAGCAAGCAATGTTAACTGGACTCTCTGGGTATTGTGTAATGACTTGTTGACAGCGAATGCTGACTTTGGTAAATAATATGCGTTGTCAACAGGTCAATTGTCCAGACGGCCCTGGAGCATTGCTTGCCATGTGCATCTGATGATTTACTGGATGATGACTGGCACTGTTCAAAGGCACTTTGTGAATATACAAAGAAAGTGTAGAAATATTTTTCATCAAATATCCATCATGCGCTCTCCACAGGTAATTGCACAGAGCCCAGAGAGCTCGGTTGACACCGGTGACATTGAATGGGTGCATCGCTATGCCACTGCGCCCTGCCTTCACGTGCTCCGAGCGGTGCTGCTAAAGGATATGCAGAAGCAGCTGCTAGGTAATGGTGACCGTTGCACCTGTACATGCCATGGCACAGAATACAGTATCTTTTACACTTTGTGTGATATGCTAGTGCTACAACGCACAAAGAAAACATTTTCTTTGGTTGCACAGCAGGAAAGTGTGTCACCCGGAATTCCTGCTGACAAATGCTGATGTTCAGCATTTTCCCCTGGCTGTCACCCTTATATGCTGTGCAATGGATATGTTTTGTTTTCTTCACGCATCATAACATTAGCATACGGCATCCTGCAAAGTGTACAAGATATTGTGTTCTGAAAGTACTGTGTTTTGCGAATGTTGTTCATTGCAACGCACAGTGCAGCCTTGCCAATCAGGGGAAGGCATGCATGTAAGATACCGTACGTACTGATTTCTACTTGAACTGCAGCATGCGCCGAGCAAAAGAACTGGCTCCGGTCATGCCAGTGCGCCTGAATTTTCAAGAGGGGAAAAATGGTTTCCATGTAAACAGGTAAGCTGCAGTGTGCCCACACAATCAAACTCGCAAAAAGCATATACATGAAAATTACATTGAATGTGGCATGAATGTGCTTTAAACCTTTCTTCATTACCGCAAATCCTGACGCATCGCAGGCTGACACCATGTAAGGCAGTCATGTAGGCATGTCCTGTTTGCTTAGCTCACTGCACAAGCTGTATGCCATTCACTTGTGTGCACCACAGAATGATGACTGGCACTTTCCAGAGCCACCCTGTAGACAAAAGTGCCAAATGCACAAACTGACTGTAGCAATGTGCACAGTCAATGACCACCATGCCCTGTCACAGGTCATTGTGCAGAGCCCAGAGAGCCTGACAACATTGCTTGCTGTGGTGGCGGGGCTGCGCGCAATGCTACTACGCCATGCACGCTTCACAAAGCGGTGCTGCTGAAGGAGGTGACAAGCTGGTGGCGACCCTCGCACCCGCGGTACAGTACATGCCTGATCTTGCTCCAGCATGGTGAGGCGCATCCAGACCATGCTATAGCTTGTCATATTGTAATGGGGCCAGGGTACGATTTGCTTTGCAAGTTGTCACAATAAGAGCACTGCACAGAACTAACACCAAGACCTTTTCCTGGTACAACCACCAACCCGGTGTGTTGAGGGCAGGGGCGGTGGATTCGGCCTGTGTGGGTGTGGTTGGGCGCAGTGCTGCCTTCAAGGTGATGGGAACACTGCCTGATAGTGGGAACCACCTTGTAGGCAGCCCTGTGCCAACCTCACCCACACATCCCGACTCCACCGCCCCTGCCCTCAACAAACATCTTCCTTCTTTACCACTCATGTAGTCAGCCCCCCCTGGAAAAGGCCTTATAAGGATCAGTCTTTGCCATTGGTGCCTCCATGCTCCCTTGAGCATTTGCCTAACAAGAGCAAGCGTGGTGGGTGACGGGCCATTGTTGAGCGTACCCAGTTTTCTGGCAGGTCAAGCCATTTCCAGGGGGATAAGGGGTCAAAGGCCAGCGCCTGGAAGTGGGGTCAGCAGCAGCTCAGCCCCTGTCACCTTCATGTTTGGCCTCGGGAGCTATGCTGCTGCGGCCCCAAGTTACAGCCTGGAGTCCTGGCCTTCGACCCCTCATCCCCCTTGTATTGGCTTGATCTGGTACGCTCAACAGGGTCTGCCACCCAACACACTTGCTCCTCTTGGGCAGATGAGCACTAGCAGTCGAGTCCCCACATGCAAGGGGGACATAGCATTGATCAGATCATGCATATGCAGCCACATCATGTGATGTATGTGGTCAGCGTGCAACTGGGGTTCATTGTGATAGCAGCACCGGACTTGGAGCTCTGATAAAGATTGGGCTTCACAGTGTGTGTCACACCATGCGCACAATTGCTGACAAGCCATAACTAAAATAAACAATGCCATTGTCATTGATAATCATCAAACGCAGTAATGCAAACATGCAAAGCCATGCAAACTGCCTGGGTTAAGTGTGCCGCTGCTCATCAAAATCAACCACCTAGGTACCAGTTGAATGCACCAGCATTCCTTTTGGATACATTTACATCTCAGCCACCTGCTGACCTAGTCGTTGAGCGTGCACTGCGATATCAGACCTGTACATGACCTACAAAATCCACTCCGCAATCAGCGGCTTTGCCAACGACGAGGTATAAAGGCTGCAGGGCACAAAGGATGCCCAGGAGGACTTTGACAAATTGCGTATCATCGATGTAAGTCCTCTGCAATTGTTGCCTTAAAGACCAAAATGCAGAGGACTTACATCTATGATCCGCAACTTGTTGACGTCCAACAAGGCATCCTTTGTGCCCTGTCTGTTCTGTCTGTTTTCAATGCAGGCCAGTGCTTTCTTTGTGCACCAAAAATGCTGGCTAGTGTGCTCCCCATGGCATGGCATTACCCCATTATGCCGCATGTGTCCGGTTTGGCGTGCCTTGTATGTCACTTGCAGTATTTAAGTCAAAACCCCTAAAACCCTAACCGTTGAACGCGGTGTGCAAGTGCACACCCGTAGCTGTGATGGAGCGCTCACATGGTGGTCTGTTGCAGGTTGCGGTCTACATTGGCAAAGAATTCGTGGGCTACTACCAGACCACTGTTGGCAGGATCGATCTCATTGATCTCAGATGATATCAGATGATATCAATGAGTCATTGATATCATCCTGCCCATTGTGGTCTGGTATGCGCCCACGAACTCTTAGCCAGTGTAGACCGCAACCTACAGCCATCATGGAGGAGGCTGTTTAGGGTTTAGGGTTTAGGGCTTAGGGTTTAGGGTTTAGAGTTCTGGGAATGTAGACTGCGACCTACACCCATCATTGAGGAGGCTGTTTAGGGTTTAGGGTTTAGGGTCTAGGGTTTAGAGCTTGGGAATGTGGGCCGCTACCTACAACCATCATGAAGGAGGCTGCGGGGTGATCTGAGGGGCTTGCTGCCCAAGTGATGGAGTGCGGAGCAAGGGTTCTGGCCACACTGGGTTGCAAGGGCAAGGTGGACAGCATCAAGCTGGTCTACGAGGCAGAGATGGTGATATACTTGCGGGACTGAGTCCCAGAGGCCACTTAGGGACAGTGCCTTGGTCTTCCTGAAGATCAGCTGTATCAGGGTCACCTGGTCACCTCGGGGACTGGAGCTTGCCCGGTTGACCCTAGTACTACAGATCCTCAAGGTGACCAAGGCGCTGTCCCTGAGGCCCTGAGAGGTAAGCTGCAGCATGCCTACCTTCAAACCTGCAAAACACTTTGGCAATTGCAGGCAATGTGACATTTTTTGTATTTAAATGCGTTCTTTGACCATAGTATTGGCGCAGGCTGACATCATGCAAGACAGGTTCGGAACCTGTCCCAGAACAGTGTTTACTGCACTGTTGTGAGGTCTGCCTTGCATGATGTCAGCCTGCGTCAATACAGTTTACTGCACAAGCTGTACGTCATTCACTCGGCCATGTGCATCATCGAATGATGACTGGCACTATTACAGCTGCCTTAAAAGCTACTGTAGCAGTTTATTTTGTACACAAACAAAACGTAGCATTGTGCTCAGTCCATACCCAGCATGCACTGCCCACATATTGATCACCGCCCTGCGCCCAGATCATCTGGTCAGGCGTTCCTGGTGTGAAAGCCTTTGGTGATGGGTTGTGCAATAGAAAGTCTGGGATGGTGGCCACTAGGGCGAGGTGCTGTTGCACTGGTAATTGCCAAGGTTGAATGAGGAAACAGAGCCTGGCCTTGAGCGAATCTCGAGGCTTGAAGCCTCGAGGCTTACTCTAGGCCAGGCTTGTGCTACTCATTCAACCTTGGCAATTACCTGTGCAACAGCACCTCGCCCTAGTGGCCACAATCCATGATTCTACTGCACAACCCATCACCATGGTATCACTGAGTCGCAGCGTTTTAGGGGGCCCATTGAGGCCATGCCAGCACATTCGTGCGCCACCCCCATGCACAGTAATTGCAGGCGCATCTAGGTGCCTCGACCATCCAGACTGCACTCGCCGACGGCACGAATGGGGTCTGGTGTTGCCGGTGGTGAGTCCATACATACAAGCTGCCCATGGGTGGCTACTGGAACCAGTAGTGACTATTCCGCAGTTCCCCATGTCCCAGTGCTTTCGAGAGACACATGCTACTAAATGGGCACCGGTGGCCAGTTTTAAGGTGCGTGTATGTTCAACCTGTTGCCTGACTCAGGTTGAGTCGTGGATACAGACGCCGTCTGCGGTAGCACTGAGTGTCCCAAGTTAGTCATGTTAAACGTCATTATCGTACCATTGCAGTCACCTTTCTAGCCAGCTAGTTGTGTTACCAACACCACTAGCAACAGCTCCAGGCAAACCTTGTCATTTTGAGCATGGTGAGGCGCCTGCAGTGCTCTGACTTTGCATTCTGTAATGTGGCCAGGGTACCAACTTGCTCTGCAGGTTTGTCACAACAGTGGCACTACTGTAGCATTGAACCAACACCAGAAACCCTTTCCCGGTACAATTACCCACCTGTTTCCACCACCTGTGCAGGCAGAACTGCGCCCACCCACACCTACCCTGGCGGTGGTGGTCTGGTTGGGGAGGCCAGTGGAGGTGATGCCGGTGTGGGCCACACCGACGTCACCTCCACTGCCCTTCCCAACCAGACCACCACCGCCAGTGAGCACCCCCTGGCAAAGCCCTCAGCCTTTGCCATCGGCGCCTGTGCCCTTGTTGGGCTCGCCATGTTTGGTTCCGTGGGCTGCGCATCTGCAGCCCGCACCTCCGAGCTGTGGGCGCTTGCATGCGAATTGGCTCAGTCTGGTACGCTCAACAGCGGCCCGCCACCCAACACATTTGCTTTTCTAAGAAGATTTGGGCAGATGATCAATAGCAGTGGAGTGGCCACATGCAAGGGGGACGTGGTAGTGATCAGATCATGCACATGCAGCCACATCTTGTGATGTATGTGCACAGCATGCAAATGGGTTAGTTCCACTGCAGCACCGGGCTTGATGTGCTGACAAAGACTGGCAATTGCGAACAAGAACTGGCAATGCTGACAGAGAATTGGCTCCCTAGTGTGTGTCACACTATGCGCATGCGGTGCACCATTGTTGACAAGCCATGACCAAACATTGTCAGTGGCCACCTGTATCATTTTTATATAATGATGAAGCGTAATGATGCACATATGCAAATGCATGCAGCCTGCCTAGGCCAAGTGTGCCACTGCTCATCAAAATCAATCTCCTGCGTATCAGTGCAATGCACCAGCGTTCCTTCTAGATACTTGTATGTCGCAGCCACTTGCTGATCTGGTTGTTTTTGCGTGCACAGGGGTCGGACTTGTACAGGGCCTACAAGCTGCTGTCAGCCATCATTGCCTTTGTCAACAACCAGGGGGCAAAGCTGCTGGGCACAAAGGACGCCCCAGAGGGTGTCGTGGACAAACTGATCCCTGTAAGTCATCTGAAAAAATTGTCTTTCTGTCTGTGTTCAATGCTGTCCAATGCTAACATTGTGCACCACGCTGGCTAGTGTCTTCGCCATGACGTACCTCATTATGGCAGGTGTGTCCAGTCTGGCGTGCGCTGCATCTTGCATGCATAATGATTGTCCAAGTCAAAACCCTAAACCCAACCGCTGATCACGGTGTGCAAGTACATGCCCATAGCTGTGCTGAAGCGCTCACATGGTGGCCGGTTGTAGGGCTGGCTCTGCCGTGGAGGTGTACCTGTCGCCAACTTCCATTTGGAGGTTTGCGAGATGGAGGCGGCTGCAGGAGGGACCTTGACTGGTTGCGTAACCATGTGTTGGAGTGTGCATGGAGCGCTCTAGCCAGTCCTGGGGGCGAGTACGAGACAATTGAGCTCGAGTACGAAGGCGACCTGGTGATCAACCTCAAAGACTGTCGGCCACCTGCAATCTTGGGGAAGGCGCTAGGTCGGCTAGTCCGGATCCGCATGAACCTCAAGGAGGTCAAGGCGCTTGCCCCTTGAGAGGTAAGCTGCAGCGTGCCTTACCTCCAAGGAGCAAATATAGGCAACGTAATGCGACTTTGTAAATGCCATAGGATATGCAATGAAGAGATTGACTCTCTTCATTGACCATAGTATTGACCAAGGCTGGCATGATGTAAGGCATATTCTGTTCACTGCACAAGCTGTTGTCATTGCCACAGTCATGTGCATCACTGGATGGTGATTGACACCAATGAAGGCCACCTTGAAAGCACACAAACAATCTGTTGCAATGTACTCAGACTTGACATTGAACTAACCAGCATGCATGCGTTGTCCACAGGTTGTCGCACAGAAGCCAGAGAGCCCGCTGGCATTGCTTACTATGGTGCTGCAAGCCCCCATAGCCGGGCTAGGGGGCGCTGTTACTTCATGTAAGCTGCGCTGCTGAAGTAGATGTAGACATCAGTACTAGATGATGACTCAGTGACCCTCGTGCTGGCAGGTGGCCACTGTGCGCCTGTATTTTATTCTGCTCTGCAGCATGGTTGTTGAGGAGTTTTGGACGGTGGTGTCATGGCAGTGACAGACTCTTGACATCATGACATCGGATGCCATTAGATGAAAATTTCAGAATCCAAATTTTGAGGCATGCTATTGCTTGCGTATCATGCCATGGTTTGTTTTCAAGTTGATGGCTGGCCTGTGTGGATTTAAGACTGCAATGTTGTGCACTGGCCAGTATCAACGTTGCAACTTGCTTGAAGCTAGGTTTGCTTTCAGCCAGCATTATGCGCTTGGATCCAGCAGAAATGTGTGCATAGATCTTGGCGATGAAATTAATGTCGCGGTGTGTTAGCATTCAATGCAATTTGCGGCCAGATGTGGGATATTTGTAATGTACATTACAATTAAATCATTAATGTATCAATAATAGGTTTCAAGGTGCCTGCGTTTTAACTCGTGGGCACACTATCTGTTGCATGCAGCAGCGCACACAGCACTGGCCATAGTCCATGACCAATTGGCGATGCATGGTGACCAATGATGATAATATTTTGAGGCATAGGGTTGAATTCTAACCTCTGATCACGATGTGGACGTGCACCGGTGTCTCCTACCCCTGTCAGGGGCGTGCTGGAGCTGATCGGTCCCAGGCATTTCCCTCACTGAGCAACTGGCAGTGTCTAGGGTTTCCGGAGGGACGCTAGGGTGACCACCTGGGGATCCCCCTGTCAGTCCCTGTGACCCCCCTAAATGCCAAATATTATTCAAAGGGACGTTGTGGTGACCAACTGGGGATTTCCAGCTCTCATACAAATCGAATGTGTCTTGACTCGGTAATAGTTACAATGGAAGTTCAGATTTATTCATTGACAATGCAAGTTGAGCAAATTTGAATAAAAACATAAATGTCAACAAATGCACAGTGTTACTATACTTGTTTGCATGCACATTGCACCATGCACATGTGCTGGACTTGCTGCTCAACAACGTCTTTGCAACCCTTACAGCATGATTCACTCCACTCAATCTGACAGACACTTCCCAACCTACACCATGTCAGAGTTCAAAGCTGCGTGCCATGGTGGATCGGATCCCTCATCCCTCTGCAGCTGCCTCCACACTCCCCCTGCCCACCCTCACACCCTGTCATCGTCAAAGTTCCATTTTGTGTCCTTGGGCGACTTGCCTCGGCTCCTGGACACGTACTCGTTGTCGCCGGCAGGCCGCCGCTGCACGCAACAGGGAGGTTTTAGGGTTCAGGGTGTAAGGTTTAGGGTGGGCATGTGAGTGGTAGGGTTAAGGGTGTCGCCCCGAACGTCTTTGTGGGGGGCACAGGTAGGTACAGGAGTGACGGAGTGGATGCGCACATGCAGAAAGCCTTAAGTCGAGGAGTGGTCCGCGCTGATCCCTAAACCCTACATCGTTGAACATTTTGTCATGCAGTGGTGTGCGCCGATCCCCATATTGCAAACCCTCAGGCTGATCAGTGATGCGCGCTGATCCCCCTCCAGCGCACCCAAGGTGCGCACCACGCAACCATGCTAACGCTCTGTACGTAAGCGGGCGTTGCCACGAGTGGACACTGGAATGTGGCAGAGCATGCGGCGAACAGGGGGCCTCGCAGCCTGGTACAGGTGCATGAGCAATCATCAACCCACGTGCCCATCTGCCAGCTGCCACCATGCTACACCTATAGTCTAAACCCTAAACCCTAACAACACGCACCGCTTCTGTGTTTGAGGCCAGCATGCCGCGTATGGACAGTACCACCTTGTTCATGGTGAGGGCAAGGGAGCAGGCATGCTAAACCTACACCCTAAATTGTTAACCCTAAACCCTAAACACACGCACCGCTTCTGTGTTTGACGCCAGCATGCTGCGTATGGACAGCACCACTTTATTGATGGTGAGGGCGGGGGACCAGGCGCCGTTGCGGCCATCATACAGTATGTCCAGGCAGATGTGGCCGTTGCTGTACACGTGCGGGTGCAGGGGGGAGGGCGGGATGAACACAACCTCGGGGGGCTCAAGGGGGTAGCGGTCGGGGAACTTGATCTGAGGAACGGGGAGGGAAGGGTGGTCAGCATGGGAGGTTGAGCTGCAGATGGTGCTTCTGACGGGGAGTTGGGAGCGTCAAGCTTCAAGCATGAGCTTGGGAATACAGGAAAAAGGAAAGGGTTGCACATAGTCGGAGTCAGGGGCCATTGGCTCGCACACAAAGGCACCAAATCCGCCAGAACGGCTGGTCAAGCAGAGGCTTTAGCCAATGCCAGCACGCAGGGCATGCAAAAGGTTATGGCGTTGGCCTTATTTAAAGCAGATGCCCATAAATGTACAGCTTCCAAAAGCAGGCCAGCAACCCCCCCATGCGTTGCTGGTGCACCCTGACCTGTACCCTTCCCTAAGATTTTGCCTAAGGTTCCACGCAGTGGGAAGCACGCTGCTTATTCAGAGCGCATGAACAGTATGTGTGCACACCGATTCACAAGGTACGCCGACAATCTTCCACAATGGTGCTGCCGTAAACCTTGCGCCTCTGTGACCCAAACCCTAAAGTAGGGTTTTGCTTAGGGTTCCGCACACGCACCTGCAGCTTGAAGGTTTGGCCCTCGTAGATCTTGGGCGTGCCCTCGGGTGTCTCCGGCCCCTCCACCCGCACCACCCACTGCGTCAGCGGCTCATAGGTGTCCAGCTGGCAGCCCTCTGGGGGGTGCAGCAGCCAGTCCCGCATCTCGCTCTGGATGCGGCGCATGGCCACAGCCTGTGGGGACCGCACGGCGCTGGCCATGGGTGGGTGGGCGGAGGGAGGACGGGGGGCTGTGAGGTGGGGCTGGGCGGCGTGGGTGGTGAGGTGGCCTTAGTGAAGAGGGGGAGGGGGGGCGCGGGGGTGGTGCGGTTGCGATAAGAAATACCCTTGAGCCGAGGGTTTTGGATGCTGCGCTGGCCTGGCACTGAGCTGGTGCAGGTGTAGATTGCTGATGGGCAGGGAGCACCAGAGTGAGTGTGGACTGAGGTGGCCTTGGCTGCCCTGCTAAAAGGCTGGGTGCTCGCCGAGGGTGGAGTAAGGTACGCGGGGAGGGGAGGGGAGGTACAGTGCGGCTGGCGCCTTCAAGCCCTGAGGGCCGCTGTGGAGGTTGGGGCTGCGGCTGGGGATGCTAGCTATAGGCTACGTGATTTGCCGATGGCAACTGGAACAGGCTGGTGGGTGTGGGGCTGCTGCCACCTGCACAGGGCGACATGGGTTTGCAACGTGGGGTGTGGTGGGACTGAGTGCCAAACCCTTGCTGGGGGGTCTATTGCATGGTGAGATGACTTGTGCACACACATCAGACACCCTGGGCAAGTCGCAGACCTTGCGCACGCCCCTTGGCAACATGTTCCTGTGATGTTGCAAAAGAAATGTCCAACCCACGATATGTTCACGCATGGTAAGGCTAAAAGCGCGCGTGGTGGGGTTTGCCAGGTAGTGCCCAGCACCAAGCCTTGTGGAAAAAACTAGGCAGTGCCAAACGTGCACGGCAAGCTTCCAAATACACAGGAAGCAAAGGTGAGAGAAAACACACTTGCGTGGCACTGCGCTGCTGTGTACAAACGTACTTCCTCAAAAATGGGGAAGGCAGGCAGAAAGTGGGGCCATGACAATCATATGCATGCACCCACTAGAGACAACCCAAACTGCTGTCTTGTTGTGCGCCAAACTCCTACAATACAACTACAGTCCATGCACGTCAGACATACCGGCTGCAAATACTATAATCGCTTGCGCCTCGCTGATTTTAGAGGAGAGCATGGTCTGTGTCCACACATGCATCCTTGCGACCCATAAACAGCAACGGCAAGCCCGGCCTGATCCCAGAAATTTATCACAAATAAGCTTCAGGCTTCACACACGCACCTTGCTGAGCTGTGCCTCGCCACAACAAGCTATACGCAGGTGTCTCGGGAGATGCGCTGTGTGTCGGTTTTGTGTTATTACAAGCGCGGGGTCGTGAGGCCAGTTGCAGGCACAGTGCTTGGCCAGACAGCCTCGTGCGTGTCAACAGGAAGGTTCAGCTGTTCGAGCTCTTTTGTGGCGCACCTTCCTTGGTGCATGCATATGTAAGCGAGGCGAAGTGGCCCACTCGGGGGGGTGTATTACAAATACGACGGGGGGTGGCAGGCCATGCATCCAGACTGCAGTCAAGCTTGGTCACGACAGCGTGGCAACCCCAGGACAGTGTCCATGTCAAGATCTCCGTTCCAGTCCTCGTATTGCTGCTATATAGGTGTGTTCCAAGGTGGCACACAGCACGTGGCCTCAAAATGGATTGAGTTCAAACCTAATGAACGTGATGACAGTGTTGATCAATGCCTACCGCAAGTCCTGAGGGTCGCTATTGGGAAACCTTCTGTTTGTTTAAGCATTTCCACTGAAAGACCTATTGCACGCACGGCGTCACCCAGTTAAACCCAAGGGACGTGGAGGTGGCTGGGGCCCTGCGCAGCAGACGAGTGTGCATTGCAATGCATGGCACCATCATTGGCAGAAGTCCAATCAGGTGCACAATATAACCAGCAGCAGCGCAATGCCTACTTGCCATATGACATGTGGACCATTGCACATTGCTCGGTTTCCCCCGGCAGTACACCCCTTGCATCGCCTCCATTGCCACGAGCACGCCACATGGCCTACCCCGCTCCGCCCTGTTCCCTCCCCAATCCTCAGCTATCCCTCCTCCCATCTGCCGGTCCCCAGTCCTCATCCGACACCACCTCCTCCTCTTCATCATCAACCACGTTCCCAAACATCTGGGCGTTCAGCGCCTGCGGGCAAGCGGAGGTGGGATACGTGAGTAATGAGGGCAATTACGTGCGGGTGTATGGGTGGGTGCTCGTGTTCGCTGAGGAAGCATTTGAGGCAGTGTAAACCAAACGTGGTGCACCCACATCCTGTTCCTGATACCTGATCTGATAGGCACAGGCGTGCACCAGGGTGGCCATGTCGACGCAGGCAGGATGTCAGCATGCAGATGTTGTCAAACGGATTCATGCACGGATGGCGGCGCTACCCATGGTGCCATCCATGCCCCAAACACCAGCATCGCCACCACACCACACCTACTACCTGAAACCCTAGCCTAGGGTTTCCCTGCCTACCTTGTAGTCCACCTGTGTGCGCTGCCGCTTGCCCTGCACCACCAGCGTCTCAGGGGGGGCACCGCCAGAGGAGCTGGTTTCCTCCACTTGGCTGTCATCGCTGTCACCCACCCTGCGCAGTTGGGGTGTAGGGTTTAGGGTTTAGGATTTGAGGTTTGGTGTTTAGGAATTAGGGTCAGGAGCTGGTGTCCTCCCCTTGGCTGCCGTCACTGTCACCCACCCTGCACAGTTAGGGTTAAGGGTGTAAGGTTTTAGGGTTTAGGGGTTTGGCAATGGGTGCTTCATGTACTGGGATGACATGTGGCAGTGGCTCAGGAAAGATGAGGGTGCATGGCGCGCGACCACCATTAGTGATGCATCCCGCCTGCACCTGTCATGTAATGTTCCTCCAGTTGGAAGGCACGTGCTTTATGAGTACAACCTGACAAGACCCTACCCAAACCTTACAAGCACTCACGCATGCCCACCTCCAAAAGGGCAAATCAAGCCTATCCCATCCTGAATCCCATCCCAAACCCCATTCCAATCCCCCCGCACCTGTCCCTCTTGCGTGGTGAAACCACTGCGCCCATGTCCTCAGAAGCCAGACTGCTGCTCACTCCCCCATCCCCGCCACTGGACCCACTCCCCCCGCTGCCATCCCCACCGCTCACGCTTTCCTCCTCGTTACCTTCGTCGTCTCGTGAGCCATCGTCCCTGGCAGGGAAGTGGGATGTCGATACAGGGACGGGGTAAAGGTAGGTGGCGAGCGAGGGAAGCAAGGATATCTTTTCCCATTTCCTATTCCATTTTTGCCTTGTCAAATCATTGACAATTTGACATGGCGGAGAGAACAACCCAGAACACGTGCAGAATGGATGATGACCATGCGAGTATTGTGGCATCGGCATGACGATCCTTTCTGTGATTGCCTGCGATGCATTCTGAACACCTAAATGGTGCGCCCGTAGTGCCCCGTACGCCATGCGTCCATGCTTGCCGAATTTAAATCCATGAGCTATCCTGCCACACCATGCTGCCTGCGGTTGGCACTTGTGGTGCCCAACACCCACCAACAGCTGCAACCAAGGCCATGCTCTTCCCCATCCCCCCACCTAAACCCTAGAGGCACCCAACCACCACACCACGTCACCTCGTCCCCACACCACCCACCACATGCAAAACCCCACACCCCGACCCAGCCCCCTCCCGCACTCCCACCTGAACGACTCATCATCAGGGTCCGATGAGGGCAGATCAACCGCAAGGAACCCCCCCGAGGAAGTGGAAGGCATCTCGCTGGCAGTGGGTGCGGTGGGGTCGCGCGGCAGCACTTCAGCGGCGGGTGTCTCCAGCCAGTAATCTGTGTCAAACTCCTGGTTCACGATCTCAAGCACGTCGGCCTGAAAAGGGGTAAATGGCTGTGTTGTGGGACATTAAGACACAAGTGTTGGAAAATTGGGTAGTGGTCGAGAGTTGCTCAGTTCCAGTCGTCCTGAGATGCGCACATGACTCCCCGCCTGACTGCAGCAGCAGGTGCAAGTAGGTCAATCCATACCCCTCCACTCCACACACGTGCTGTTGCCGCGACCACACCACCACCATCCCCCCAACCCCACCTTTGCGTCGCACGCGGGGCACAGCCAGCCCTCATCCTCAGGCAGGTCTGCAGCCACCACTGGCGGGTGCAGGCATTTCTCGTGGTAGGCGCGGCCGCAGGGGCCGTCACACAGGATGATGTCGTTGTCCTGGGGGGAGGAGGGGCAGGGGGTTGAACAATTCCATTTAGCCTTCAATTGTTCAAAACAATTTAAATCGTTTTGCGCAAATTAGAAGCCCATTGCAACCATTAGAACACACCTTATAATAAACAGCGTCATTTTTAAGTAGCAATCCAAATTCCACTGGTGAGGGGCAGCACCTTGCGGAAAACAGGATGCAACGGCAATCTGCAATCCAGGGTGTAGGGTCCACACTCCAGGATAGTAGGGTTGTCTCCCGCACCCACCTCCTTCGCCTTCGCCTCCATGACCCCAAACCATAACCTACAAAACCCTAAAACCCTAAACCCACCTCCTCGGCCTCCATGACCCCGCACTTGGCGCAGAAAATGTGTGCCTGGTCGATCTGTCCCTCAGAGTCAAACAGGTGCTCAGGGATGGGGGTGTGTCCCGGGGCCTCCTCGCATGCGCGCACACAACTGCGGATGATTTCCTTGCTGCGCTCAACCTGGGGTGGGGGAAGACAGGATCCGTGTCAATTTGTATACATACAATGATAAATGAGTAATTATTTGTATATCCATTCAGCTGCCTGCTGCGCTCGACATGGGTTGGGGGGAAGCGGGAGATTTGTGTCAATTATTCAAAAACTTACACGACAGTGTTTATTTGATTACGACACATTGCCCTGTTGCAATATGCACTGCCTTCTCCATGACTCCCCACTCTTTCCACTCCCCTCCATCCACCCCAGCCCTCCCACCCCCCCGCCTCACCTGCTGCCTTGCCCGTGCGATCTCATGCGTCTGCTTCACCTTCTCCTTGCTTGCACCACGCCACCCATCAGCATCATACGCCTCAAGCAGAGCCTCCTCTTGCCTGCAAGGGAGGAGGTGGATGGGGTGGTTGGGTGGGTGGTGGATGGGAGGACACTCAGGGTTGCAGGGTTTACGCAATGGCACACCTGGCCTTTTCTACATGACCACGCCACTATTGTCCCAATTAATAGACAGCCAAATAATTATGATTGATTGTTTAATTAAACCCCGCCACCCGTCAGGTGGAGGACACCTCGAGGAGCGCCTCCTCTTGCCTACCGGGGCGTGTGTATATATTTATAACTACTGTGCAAACTTTGATGACACCCAGCATGCAACTCCACTCCACACAGCGGCATGGTCATCTCCCAACGCCCTACCCTGCATATGGCCCCGCACACCCTGCTCCCCTCACCTGATCCGCTGCACCTGGTTGCGCACCCAATGATGGCATGTTTTCCATGGTCACGGCAGATGTGCATATTTGATAACACCGCACATGCAAGGCCACTCCACAAAACACCTCACAATGCCCTGCCCCCCCTCACCTGATCCGCTGCACCTGGTTGCGCACCCGGCTGATGTACTGGGCAAACTCGTGACCCTCGGGCCGATGCTGGTGGGCGCGCTTGCTGCCGCGGCCCACGTTGCTTTTCCTCCCCATGCCCGCACCTGCCTCCTCCCCCCATGCCGCTGCGACCCCGTTGGTGGCGCTGGGGGGGCGACCGCGGCGGGCCAGCGCGTCTTGTTCGGCTGCAAAAGAACGTTTGCTAAATTTTGCTTTATTTAGTATACATTTGCACTCTAGCAATGCAATCAAATTAGCAGTCTGTGTTGCACAAGCGGTGCCAAGCAGGTGGGTTCCGGCACTGTAGATACCATGGGTTGACAAGCTGCAATGCGAACTTTAGGTTTTTCATCAGCCAGTATTTAATGCTTTTGTGCCCCACAACCCTCCTTACCCACCTTGGACATCTGCCAGCGTGACCTTGTCATCATGTCCATGATCCAAAACTAATTTCTTGTCCCCCCACCCACAAAATTTGCTCTTCAAAGTGCAGGTGCGCGAAGCCAGGCAGACTTTAAGGGTTTTTAAAGGTTGGGTCAAGCCTTGCCGACACAGCACCCCTGGCTCCATCCTTACCCACCTCGTACGTCTGCCAGCGTGACCTTGTCATCGTGTTCATGCAGCAGTCGGTAGTCAACCACACCCGCGGTGGAGCGCCGGGGGCGGCCGGAGGTGGAGGGTCCAGAGTCCTGAGGGGCAGAGGGGGCGGGGGCGGGGGGGCGGCGGGGGCCGGAGGGGAGCGGGGGCCTGGGGGGGCAGGGGCGGTGGCATGAAAGTGGTTACTCAATCTGGCATGCAACAAATCCATCTACTGGCGCTGCACCCCTTGTGCCTCACCTTGCAGCGGCCGCCTGCCTGGGCAGTCTGCGTGGGGGGGACAGGGCAGGCAACCCATTGGCCCTCAGCTCGGGGGGTTGGGGGCACTGGGGCTGACCTCCCCACCTACTCACAGCCGGGAATTTCACCCCTTGCCCCAGCGCCACAGCCATGGCCAGCACCTCCGGGCTGGTCACACCCTTTTGGGGTCGTGGGCCGGGGTGGTAGGGTTTTGTAGAGGGTTTTGCGCCCGGGTGGATGGGCTTGTGGGGCAGGTCCATGACTCGAGCGACCTCCTGGGGGGAGCGATACTTGGTGCCGTCGGGGGCGTAGAACAGCACGTCTGTGCGCCCCACCCTGTCCCCCTTGTTGCGCACAGTCACGGTGGAGTGCCACCCCTCGTCCAGGCGGCCGCCTGCGTGAGGGCGAGGGGGTAGGGTGTGCTAGGGTTTGGCAAGGGTTTTTCTATGCTGTGGCAAGGGTTTTGCATGGCTTTGGCAAGATTTCTTTTCTGGGGTGGTACAAGGGTTTCACAGGGATGGTGCAAGGGTTTTCCTAGGCTGTGGCAAGGGGTTTCACTGGGGTGTGGCAAGCGCTTTGCTCCAGCAGATCCCCAGCCCCTAAGGGTGAGGGGTGCGTCGTCACCCGGGCACTCAGCTCCACCCAACGACCTTGCTTCCAAAAACCTAAACCCTATATCCCAACCAATTACGCCATTATCTCTAGCCTAGGGTTCACCCTCGTACCTCTCGCCTCCACAAAGGCTGCCAGGCGCGCCAGGTGTGCAGCAGCTGCCAGAGGATCCCCGGCTCCTCCAGCGCCCGAGGGTGAGGGGGTGAGGGAGGCGCCGTCAAGCTGGGCGATGGCGGGGGGGTAGTGGCTGGTGGGGAGTGCGGTGGTGTATGGTGGGAATGGGGCAGTGCCGGGGAGGTCAAAAGACATCGCATCCTGCACAGGGAGGGAATGGGCAATTGGGGACTTTAAGTGGGCAATCCAGGACTCTTGGTTGCCGTGTGAATCTCAATATCGAGGCTCAGAGGATTTGCATGCAGTTGAATGGCACGAGAAAATACAATTGCTCCACTGTGAGGGTGGAGCCCATTCACATTGCCATTGCCATTGTCGTGCAAGCCACAACACTGAACGATATCCAGTCAACACCAAACTGTTGGATCCAGCAATAGGCGTATCCAAGCCCAGTTTGTGGCTGCCGGTTCCTCCACAGGGTTCACCCATCTGTGTGCGCACCTCGTGCATCCCTTCTTGCCACTCCTCCTCCTTTGGCCCCAGCTTCTCCCGCAGCTTCCTGCGGCGCTCAGCGATGGATGGCAGACCTTTACGCGAGCCGGGAGAGGGGGAGGGGGTGGGCGAGGTGGGGGGTGGGAGGGGGAAAGCCTGCGGGGTGAGGGCAGTGGAGGTGGGTATTGGGGTGGGTGTGACGGCAGCATGTGAAGGGAGGGTTCAAATTCCCTGCTGAAGGCGCATCAATGCAAAGTTGGATGAACCCTGCCCCTACATGGACACTGCCCATGCCCCTTATCACCCTTAACCCTGGACCTACATGACCGCCGCCCAGGTCCCCTACCAACCCCCAAGCACTGCCCATTCCCCACCTAAGCCACACATGGCCAGTGCCCATGGTCAGTGCGCCAGCCTGCACCCTAAACCCTAAACCCTAGACCCTGCACCCCACCTGCGTGTGCGACGCCCCATGCGGTGTGCCATGTGACCCATCTGCCCCCGACCCCGACCCCCCCTCCCCATCATCATCATCATCATCATCCCCTTGCGATCTACCGCTGTGCGCCCCCCCTGCCGCCGCCACCAGGGTGGAAAAGGGGTCGAGGGGGGGTGCAGCGGGAGGGTCGAGCGGGGGGTCTTCTAAGGGCGCGGGGGCAACAAGGGGTGTGTTGGTGGGGGGCGGGGGTGTGGGTGTGGGTGTGGGGGAGGAGAAGGTGGCGTTGGGTAGGATCATGAGCAGATGGGCGGCGTCGGCAGGGGGCATGTTGACGCTGATCACTGCAAGGAAGGGGGATGAGCATGGGTGGGTGGTGGATGGTGGTGGTGGGGAGGGGGGTGCTGGAATGGAAGTGAGGAGGGTGTGGGGTTTCTTGTGCGGCGTGAAAGGGTTTATGGCAATGGCATTGGCATAGGTGGTGGGTGGGTGAATAGGGACATGTTGACGCCAATAGCTGTATGGGAAAGAAGGAGGGGGTGGGGTTCCTTTTATGAGGTGGGTTGACAGCATTGGCATGGACCCAAGGAACAGCACACGTGAACACTGGGGATGATGCTAGTGAATGCTTCCCTGGCACAACATGATAGTCCCTCCTGGTAGAACCCCTAGGGTATTGCTGAGGCAGAAGAAAAGAACTGTCACACTTGTGGAGCCATGCGTGGCTCCACACCCCACGCCCGCACGTGCCACCTGGTAACCAGACCACCACCCCCTTTTTCTTACGTCGCTCTTTCACTCGCACCCCCTACCTGGCGATTTGGCATGCTGCAGGGCTGCGGGTGGTACCGCATCCTGCGGTGGCGGCGGGGGCGAGGATGCCACCGCCTCTGGCAGCACTGGTATTGGCATTGGCACCAGCTCCAAGTATGCTGCCACGGATGCATGTGAGGGGAAGTGGGAGCCATCCGGGTGGCAGTAGATGGGTGTGCGTGCGGGTGCCTCCCCCTCCTTCCCCTCGCATTGCTCCCCCTGCTGCACGTGCCAGCCCTGGCCCAGTGTCACCCCCATGGCGCCGATGTAGGCACGCAGATCGGACAGCAGGCGCTCGGAGTCGGGGTGCTGCACAAATAGTCAACATAAAATACATTTAATCAAGTACAAACAACATTATTCTGTAGCTCGGAGGGTAGGCGATCTGAGTTGGGATGGCATCATAAAATACTGATTAAATTTAAAGATTTGATTAATAGTTATGTATGCATCTTGCCAGAAGAGGCGATCAGCGTCCGAGTGCTGCACAAATGCATCAGCATTGGTATATGATAAAATGAAAGAATTTGTGGGTGTTACACGCTGATCCCTTAGCTTTGAGATCTAAACCCTAAGCAGCTCGGGCAGCAGCAGCCGCCGGGAAAAGTGCACCCGCCAGTGCCACAAGGGCCTACCTCCCACCCCCACTTTCCCCCTGCACCCACCAGGTTGTCGAACTTGCGGTAGCCGGGGGGAAGCTTCAGGCGCACCACCGGCGCCTTCTCCCTGGGGGAAAGGGAGCAGGTGGGGTGGGTGGGTGCTGGGGGGAAAAGGCAGGGTGCGTGGTACAGGGCGACAGGCAGACACATGTCACAGTGTGTAAGGGGTTGCTTGGGTGAATGAAACGTGCACATTTAATATCCCAGAAGAAGCACAGGATTTAAATGCAGGTATGAAACAACCAGCAGGCAGTATTCTGTACAAGGTTGCTTGCGTTGTTGCGCGCCTACTGTGCACTGCTGACAACCGAAAGGCAGCAACAAAACGATGTGCCCGGCTGATGCAAGGACCGACACACAGCAACCCCGCAGTGGACTGTACCTTTCCACAAAGGAGTCCCCAGTGATTGCAGCCACCACGCGCGCCACCTGCACCAGCACCACACCATCACTGCCACAGCCACCAACACCACCAACCTGCCGCCCCCAACACACCAGACCAGCCACGTGCAGCCCACAGGGTGAGCAAAAAACAATAATTGTGTGGCACAGTGATGAAAACCTCAAGATTGTGTTGGGCAAGTCTGCAGTGCAGTACACGGACTGGCTAGGAACAAGACAAGCGTGGGTTCCTGGCACATGCGCAGGGTGTGGTCAAGGGGGGGTAGTGCGCACCTCCACACGAGACCGGAACCGCTCTCCGTTGGGAGCAAAGAAGTACTGCAGCAAGGGTTTATCTCTGTGTCAGCAACAGGACAGCAACCCCACACCCGGTTGGGTGCCGCAAGGAGCGTTGCCCTTTGGGATAGCGGATGTGCAGAATCCGAAACGGTGATGGTCCTGGGGGATGCATGTCTTGCTGATGAGGCTTCATTGTACAATATCAGCATGCCAACACGCATATGAAAACACAAGTGATATCCAGCTATGCACCGTGCTTGGCATATGCAGGGCTTCAATAAATGCACTTGGCGATGCGCACTCTGGTCCTTGGGATCCCAACTTGGCGGACTCGCACAAACTTTGCTCCCAACCTCTTTTTCAAGCAGTTCAAGGTGTTTCAACCATATTCCTGCAGTAATATTTATCCATGCACAATGATGCAGCAATCAGGGCTGGGTGCGTTTCCCGCCATGCAGGCGCCCGTTGGCGATCCCCGCCCACGCACCGTGTCTGTGCCGCCCTTGGATGCACCTTCCTTCCTGAACTTGACCTCTGCTCTCCACCCATCTCCCAAATCCAGCCCTGCAGGTGAAATCACAACCAAGTTCACACTCAGCAACAGTTGGTGATGGGTGGGCGCCATGGTGGGCCTGCCCCATAGGCGCTGTGCAGAATCCATGCCAGCTCACTGCAACATCATCAGAAGAGCACCCATACAAAATGCAATCACCTTGCTCCTCCAGGTATTGCCTCAGCTTCTCAATGGCTTGCGCCGCACTGGTGGTCCCCTGCATCACACACAGGCACCTCACCACCCCCCTCTTACATGGCCACATGGCAAGCGGTGGTGATGCACAACAAGCAGCCCAGATGGCCTTCCTCAAAGGAAAACGATCTCAATTGCTTACCATATTGGTGGCTGCTCACGCCAAACAGGCGTCAAAGTGCAGAATGGGACGACTTTTGGCGGAGCCCCCACCCGCCCTTCACTCAGTTAGTCCCCAGAAACACCAATGAACGACTACAAGGCTGCAGAGCTCACGGCAGCGCTGGTTTCTTGCCTAAACACGTCCCCAAATACCAGGCATCACGAGGAGGGACCGAGGCTGCTGCCTGGCGTGGTGGGTTCGATGCTGCACCTGACTTTCTGCCTCCAGTTCAAAACAGGGGGCACCGTGCAGTCCAGTCGAGCAGTGGGGTGTGGAGCAAACAAACTGGGGCTGACTTGATGGCCGTTTTAACCTACACCAAGGTGCAGCAAGGCATTCAAGAATTGTGGGCTTACAGAGGGCCTTTTCACTGAGTTTAAACAGCATTGTGAAATCGTGACACTTATCATCCCCATTTCGAGCTCCCAGGGACAAACTGGTTGCCCTAATGCTTCCAACGTATGTGGCTCGTTGACGCTACAACGTCTGTGTCCTAGAACTAGGAGTGCAGTTCTAACTATGTTCTAGCATAATTGCTCGATGCCATCTTGCTGCATCTTCCACCGCCCATTCCCACTAGGCATGCATTGTGGTCCCTCACCAGTAGTGTTTTGAAAGGTTGCCGTCTCATCTTGAGACTCACTGCCCACAGCGCTGTTACTGCACTACAGCAGTGCCTGACGTCTCTGAATTAGTATTGCAGCCTTGCGAGAGTTGCTTGCCATCGACTAAAGTCTTCGAAACACAGTCATGGTCGCCAGTGTTGTGTGCCAACCTCGTTGGCACGTGGTTGGGGCGTCCTCACGGGCGCCAGGGCAGCAACTACGACTACGTGGGTCGTGTGTGACCAGGTACGGCTCGATACCAGGTCAATGTGGCTTTGCCGCTACTTAACACGTTTGACTAACGTTTGGGCATATATGCATGCATTGGATGTGCATCGGATGTGCATGCCTGCAGTAAGCACCTTGAAACGCTTCATTACTGTGCCCTTTTTGCTTGATTGCCTTGTCGCATCTGGCGCTGCCGCTGCCGGTGACCAGTGTCCCTGGCCAACGCCACATCCACATCACAGCCTAAACCCTAATCCAGGGTAACGCCGCAACCACCATGCATGCTGCCCTGCAGGATCCCATGCCAGTCTCTGCCGCAGCCACAGCGCCGCACCAGTGGCCACCTTTTGGTGGGCCACCGGCAGCACCATGCGGGAGCCATCAAGGCGATGGCAGCCTCGGGTGCGTGCATGCCAAACACGACCCATCGGCACAATATTTGTCAGTTTTATTCCATGCACCTCATATCGGCACGATTCAATTCACTGCTTGTTGCTCATGCAGACGCTGCCCTGCCCTCCCCTCCTCCCGCCACCTCCGCCTTTGCCCGCGCCGCCACCACCGTCACCAATCTGTTCCCCCTGTGGGTGGTGTCTGGTGCAGTGCTTGGCCTGGCGCACCCCCCCGCATTTGCCTGGTTCCACAGCCAGTACATCACTGCGGGCCTGGCGGTGACCATGCTGGGGATGGGACTGTCACTCACCATTGAGGTGGGAGCAAAAAAATGATATGTTCAGAATTTTAGAAAATATGATGAATTTGAGAGCAAATGAAAATAAATGTTTTTCTCCACATACTTTTCGAATATATTTCAAGGGAAGAAAACGCTTTTACGTTGTGTAGTTACATTGGCATCATGTTGTGCTGTATGGCCTGCTGCTTTTTGCGCTTGTTTGGTTGCACGAGTGTGATAACAAGCACGACACCCCCCTGTTGCTGCCCCCTACACGCCCACACAACCACAACATTCGCACCACCTCCCATCCCCCACCCCCCCTGCAGGACCTGACCGCAGTGCTGCGCCAGCCCAAGCGCATCGCCGTTGGCTTCTGCCTGCAGTACACAGTCATGCCGCTGCTGGGTTTCCTGGTGTCGCGCCTGCCGGGCATGCACCCCTCGTTTGCAGTGGGGTGAGCAAGGGCATAGGCACTGGCTAGTGGACACACTGCCCTGCTTTACACTGCATGATCATATGTGCAATCGTCTACATTGTTTTGGCTTGCACGAGACCTCCATACATGCATTTCCTTAGACTGGAGTCAAGGGTAATAAGATAATAATAGGTCCTGTTACTATTTTATTACCCTTGATGGACTCAACCACATGGCCATATTTTTGGTGCCCCATCCCATTGCCACTGCAGTACCATCAACACCGTCCTTCACTATCCCAACCCCGTCTTGCAGCTGCATGTCCCACCTGCACATCATCCTCATTTTCCACCCGCCTGCTCGTGAATTATTGAACAAAAAATATCTCTTGAGATGAATATATCGTATGCGCGCAACAAAAAGGATTTAATCTACATTGATAAAGGTTCATCCTCATCCACAACCCTCCCCCCGCAGCCTCATCCTTGTGTCCTGCTGCCCCGGAGGCACCGCCAGCAACGTGGTCACCTACCTGGCACAGGCTGACGTGGCGCTGAGCGTGATGATGACCTCGTGCTCAACACTGGCTGCCGTGCTGGCCACCCCCCTGCTCACCAAGCTGCTGGTGGGGAGACTGGTGGCGGTGGACCTGGCAGCGATGTTCGTGTCAACCATGCAGGTGAGGGCTCAACAGAATCTATTAATGTAGGAAATTATTCTCTTGTGGGCAGTAAACCATTTTGGATGTAGGGATGTACCGTAGGCGTGCCATCAATGGCTGGTGGGGTTTGGGCTGGTGGTGGTGTGGAAGGGTGGCGTGGGCGAGGGTGAGGATGGGCAGCCTGGTGGCAGTGGACCTGGCAGCGATGTTTGTGTCAATCATGCAGACGGAATATTGATGGGATTGGACTATGTAGGCTTGCATCTGGAATGTCCCTCATCTTGGCATGCATCAGCAGCAGAAGACGCCATGTGTGCCCATTAATGCAGCCCTGCTGGTGTGCTCATGCATGAGGTGCTGCCTGTCACAGCCTGTTGTATAGCAACCAGGGCCATTACCTCGGGCCCATTACCATGCATTTCTATGTGCAGGTGGTTCTGGTCCCGGTGCTGCTGGGCGCAACCCTCAACACCCTCTTCCCAGTAGCCATGCGCAAGATCGCCCCCCTGGCTGCGGTGGCTGCTGTGCTGGTCATTGCCCTCATATGCGGGAGCGTGCTGGCATCCAATGCGGCGGCCATACCCACGGCTGGGCCACTGCTGCTGGGGGCGGTGTTCATATTGCACGCAGGTGGGGGAGGGGACTGGGAGGAGCATTGCAGAGTGGTGCACTTGCAACTGCTGTCTATGCCAGGGGTAATAAGATTACAGCAGGACAATCCAACATGTGCATGTGATCATGTACTTGTTGCTGCGTACATGGCAATCCTCCATACTACAATTTCCTGCCTGTTTGCCGTGTGCCCCCTCCAAATTGCTGCATGTGCATATGTAAGCGTATGCATGGATCTGGCGCCTGGGATGTCCATTTGATCACGGCGCATTACCCCAACCCACTCCAGCCACTTTCAATCCCTGCAACCACCACCCACCACCCCGCAGGCGGGTTTGCGGCGGGGTACAGCCTGTCCCGCCTGCTGGGCATGGACGAGCGCGGCAGCCGCACCAACAGCATCGAGGTTGGCATGCAGAACAGCACGCTGGGTGCGGTGCTGGCGCTGCAGTTCCTAGACCCCCTGGTGGCGGTACCTGCGGCCATCAGCGCTTGCATGCACAGCATGCTGGGCAGCGCCCTGGCGGCGGGTTGGAGCAGGCGTCCGGTGGACGACGAGGAGGAGGTGACATCAGGTGTGGGGGGGTTAGAGGGTGCAGGCAAGGGGGGGAGGGTTGTGCTGGCTGTGGCAGGGGTGGTGTGCATGCAGAATGGTGGGTGGTGGGGAGGCATTAGCTGATGGCTTGGAGTTCAGCTGGGTAACACTTGATATTGTCAACGTGAAGAAGAGAGCCCCGCTTATGTTTGCTCTGGCATGATGCCCTTTGCCGTTGAGCATCTGTGCGGCCATGCGCCAGTTAACAGTGGTTCAAAAGACCTGCCAATGAGACCTGACAGCCTATGTGTGTGCCATCTGCAGATCCTGGCATTGACACCCCCTCACCAGTGGAAGACCCGGCCACCATTTCACGGCCAGGGGGGAGGGGCAGGTTGTGATGCGCACATGTGACATGCTGCTGGATTCTCAAAACGGGTGACGGCCAGCCCTTGACTGTATGGCTTGACGACTTGAGGCTGGGGCTTAGGAGAGTATGGCTATGCGACTGATGCAGCTGCAAGCTGGCAGCTGTTGACATAATCATGTTCATCGATGAACAAGAAAAGAAAAGAAAACAGACGCCAAAGGCGTGAATATGGCGGCATAGCAACTATGCATAGCCCCCATAAAAAGTCAATCACTTGAGCATGCTATCCATATCCACTTTGACATCCTTCTTAAATGTACACTTCATTTCAGTACCCTGCTGCCCCGGTGGGCCATTGCTTATCCTAGGTGCGCAGCTGGGACCGCACCCTGCACCACCAGCAATATTGATTACAGGGCAGTTGGGCAGTTGGTGAAAATGACAGGCCCAGGCCCTGTGTTAATGTCTGTATATGAATATACTGTTCTGGAATCGGCCCTTTCTCAGCCAAGAGGCATGCAGGCATATGCCGTCTTGCAAACGTTTTTTTGCCAGCGTGACATGCATAGAGGTTGTGCCACAGAGTTTTTCCTCTTGAATCCATTTTGGCTGCAGCAGCTGCACTTGTGGTAACCATTGGCACCACGCGCGTTGCGATCTCAACTTGACAGCAAGAATGATTATCATTGAATGTGATGTACCATAGTGATCTACCATACTCATGATGGTGACACACAGGACGAAAACAACAACTTTGAAAATTAGTGCCCAAGGCGCCTGTTGTCGCATCAGTGGCAAGTCAACCACTGACCTCCTGAACCATTACGCGGATGACGCGGATGCACAATATTGATGCAATCCAGTTATTGAGATCCAACGTGCGTCACAGTAACAGTTCCAACGTTGCACTGTGAGACAAATGCCTCAGGCCATGGCGGCGGAGTGCGCATGGCACTCAAATACACACTAGTGGAGAGCTGCCAGTGGAGGTGTGATTTACTCCTCCTTTGGTGCTGCATCAGTGTCTGCACTCGAGGTAACCTGCTTCACCTCCCCGCTGTCTGTATCCAGCAGCATGCCGTAGATTGCGGTGCTGGCCTTGAGGTAGCCACTCTCCCTGAGCTTCTCCACATCAGCCACCACCGATTGCTCCTGGTGCACAATGGGCATCATGTCCATCCCCCTCGCGCCAACCTGCAACGCAACGCATGCCATGTGCTCAGCTCTGCATCTCAATGACCAAAGGCATGTGAATCAGATTAACGTTACGTAGTGGTTGGATCCACCAGCCCTTACAGAGTCACCCTATAATTGAATCTGTGCAATTAACGCAATGCCACATGGCGGCGATGTAGCACAGGACCACGTACAGTGGAATCCTACTTCAAGTCCAACTTTGCATGCATCCCTGGAGTGTAATATACACATAATATATATACATAGGCCTTAAACGGCGTGTCCCAGGTCACTGATTGAATCACTTTGCTATCAAAAGCCAGCTGAATTAATCAATGGTCTGGGACACGCCCTACTAGATCTGAAATTTTAACACTGACGACCATAGACTAAGTGCATTCACTGAAGCTTGCAAAAATGCAGGATTATCCAAATGTCCCAAGTGAATATAAATTATTAGGACAGTATTTTCATTCTCTTGGCAGCCATTCGGATAATCCTGCCTTTCTTGCATCCATGGTATGCCAGAAGTGAATGGTATGACAGAAGTGATCACAATCGATTGTGCTTTCCTACCTACAGGTTCTGAAAGACGCTGACCTCATGACAGTCACTACGAAATTATAGCCTGCCATGCGTGCCAAACACGCCACACAGTGCAACAGTTGCCTATAAATGGGACCCCACTGCAGTTGCAGTACAAAACGCCAACGGCAAGCTTTGCAGGCATTCTAACCCACCATGTGCTTGGCTTGCTCCAAGACCGCTGCTGGATTGAACAATGCATGCTGTCCACCGCAGTCTGTGTGGTGCAGCACCACCACTGTATCACACTTCAGCACCTCTTGGCACACATACAGGGACCTGCAGCAAGCCACTGGCTATTTGTCAGTCTCGAGACTGACAAATGATCACACTGTGATGACCATGGCTGCATACAACTGCAGCGAACGCCTGGTGACCATGATGGCCCGGGTTATATATGCGGGCTGTGTCTGGTAGGTTGACGCGCAGCAGCATGATTCCATGATGTAAGACAACAGAGGTGTATTGCAAATACAAACATCTATAGCCATTTTGCAGCACTTCAGAGTCAGCAGGCACTAAAAAGAAAGGGTAAGAAACCGCCCACAGATGACAGGTAACCTTCAACCCTGGCCATCTCCACGCACGCTGACCTTCACAGGCTCACCTGATTGCATCTTCTGTCACCCTTCCTCCCGCATTCCTCACATACTCTGCATCCCCAAACCCCAGCCCAAACAGGCGGTCAGGAAACACCCTGGAGTCCATACAAGTCAAGATAGCCAGCTTCTTGTGCACCCCAAGCTTTTGTGGTGTGTGAAAACCTGACTTCAAGTACTGCTCATTCCCACGTTTGAGGTCGTCCACTGTCACAGGCATGATGAAGTGACTTTCCAAGTTCACAGCCCAGGTTACGCCACACAACAGTTACTAACGGCGTCTACAATAGTATTGCACTTTGTACTGCAATTTGCAGTGACGTTCCGAACGTTTGGCAACGTTCTCAATACTGACTGCAATAGCCACTGCCGGAAAGGTTGTTGGGTATACGTACTGCCGCTGTCTGATTCTTGGTCTTTGACGGGTAGCCGAGTGACTCGTATGCTAGCAAGTAGAGTGGCTTCTGCGCAGAACCTGCGTATTGTACGAACAATACCCGCACGGAATCTGTGGTCAATTCACACGCGAAGTGTGTTTACAAGTTGGGATTTATGAGCTGAACTGAATTCCTGGCATGGACGGGGAATGGATCATGGACCAATGCATCTGGCATGGACCAAATTGACAATGTGTCACATCGATGTGGTACCTGCTCGATCTACAGAATATGATAGACGACCATGCTCCACACCATGCTGCCAGCAATGAACCATTGCCATGCATACACAACTATTGATTTTAGATTATTGTTTTCCACTAGACTACTGAGTCCTAGTCCATGCATGGCCACTGTGTAACGCTGCCACAGCACCGCGCAGGGTTGCTGAGGTCCTGGGCTAACTGTTACAAAGCACACAACTGAAGGACACCTGGCGATTCACCAGAGAGCAGGGTATACGCGGCGGCGTCATTGTAAAATGCGATAGCGCCCTATGTTAAGGCTGCCCTGTCAGCTGGCCCAGCAGCGCCATCATCTGGGTGCTGATGTCAGCAGTGGGGCCGCCACCAGGCTGTGTGGGGGGGCCACCTGTCGCTAGGGGCGGCGGGGGCGGGGGCAAGGGCGCGCTGCCTTGCCCAGGTTGTTGCGTGTGCATGGGCGCGCTAGCCAGTGGCGGGCCGCGGTCTGTGGTGGCTGGAGACACACCTGTGGAAGGTGGGAGCAGCAAGCGGTCATCAGTCTCGCATGGCATTGTAGTGACGAAAGCATAGACGCAAGCACTGGGTGCACTTTGCGCACTGCGTCAATGCTGGTTACGAACACATGCATGTGGCAGCCACTCCAGCACGGGCACCCCACCCCAAACTTTGGGCCAAAGATTAATTCATCTTTAAGCTTTTTCGTAATTTGTCATTCAAAATTAAATTCAAAATAAACTAACAAAAGCAAGTATTCAAGCCACCTGCGTTTGCCAGGATGGCCATGAGGTCGATGCCCAAGCCTGCCGGCTGCGCCATGGCGGGACCCTGCATACCCAGCTGCGGCGGCGGGGCAGGCTGCGGCGGGATGTACTGCGGCTGCATGGCAGGCTGCATGGCCGGAACCGCCCCGTACACCGCCCCATACACCATGGGCTGCTGCCCTTCCTGCTGCTGCTGCTGCTGCTGCTGCTGCTGCACCATACCATATCCACCCGACATGGCAGAGGGTGGCGGCGGTGGCTGGAGTGGAATCCCGCCTCCCTGCCCACCGCCTATCTCCGCCCCCCACCCGCCGCCACCCGCCTGCATGGCCTGGGCAGCCCGGCGCGGGTCCTGCGGCCCCACCCCTCCCGCCTGACCACGCAACCGGGGGTCCTCCAGCACCACCGCAGGCGCCTGTGCCTGTGCCTGTGCCTGCATCTGAACCCCCCCGCTAGGCCTGGCAGATATCATCGGCCGAGGCCTTTGGCTTTGCCCCTGGCTCTGCCCCTGCCCCTGTCCGCCAAACCTGCCACTGGCCTCTGGCCCCCGCCGCTGATCCCCAAACCTGGCGCCGCCAAACTTTGCCTTGTTTTGGTTTGGGTGGTGCCTGCCGTGCGGGTCCCCCTTTGTTGGCTTGTGCTGCTTGTGCTGCTGCAGGTCAACCTTGAGGATGGCGGCCTGACAAGGAGGGGTGTACAGGGGGAGTAAGCACCAGGGGATGGGGGGGTGTATGTGGAGCGTGTTGCTGCCAGACAATGCTGCCTGATTTGCTGCTTGGCAACCGAACCCTGTGCAATCCTCTCCTCAACCCTTAACAATTTCAATCTAGGGTCCCCTCCACGATGTGGTCATGGGCGCCTCCCGTGGCCACGTGGTATGCTGAGAGGTCCTTGGGGGCACATATTTGGATAGTCAAAAGTTGCATCGCAGGTGGCATGGAACCCAGCTGAATGCAGCTTGGTACATAATGCAGGGTGACAAGCAGCACGAGGGACATCACTTAGGGTTTACGATTTTTAAACCTTGTCCTGCCAGCCACACGTTGAGAAACACAGCATGTAGGGTTTAGGTTTAGGGTTTAAAGCATGTCCTGCCAGCCACACGCTAAGAAACACCTCCCACCCACCCCCATCCACCCTCATGCGCCTACACCCTCACCGCTGGCACTGAGAAGTTGTTTGCCGCATGCAGCTTGAGCAGCTGGTGCGCCTTGGCCGCGTTGGCCGCGTGCATGAACTTTGCAACCACGGTGCACGACTGCGGCAGCATGGTCACCTGGCCGTCCAGGTCCCCGTAGCGGTTCATCACGGCAAACACCTGGCAAGGGGGGGCAAGGTAGAAGGGTGATGCAGGGGAGGGGAAAGGTGTAGGGTGATGAGCTGGATAGGAGGAATATTGAACGGCAGGTGTGGCCAGGGGCGTGAAGGTGTCAGGGATGTAGACAGGAGGGGCAACAAATCTCCCAACATTGCTAGCCTGAACTGCTGTGGGGAGTCGAGCATGAGTCGAGCAACCCACCTGCGCCCTGCTAGGCATGGTGTAGTCCTTGGCGAACTTGATGACGATGGTGTTGAGGGGGGGGCCACGGGGGGGAGGGTGCGGCGGTCGGGGGAGCGCTCCCGCCTCACGCCGCGGTGCCTGTGGCTTTGGCCCTGATTGGCCGCCTGAGCTGGGGTGCGGCTTCAAGGGATCGTCAGCATCGCCATCGCCAAACAAGTCGTCAAAATCCTTCACCCACGCGGGGTCCTGTGGCAGCCATCCCGCGTGGTGTTGCTTTTGGACCACATCCAAAATATAATATTAATATTAAACCGATTTGATACTACTAATATAATATTATGGTAAAACGATATAAATTGTTTTTTATATAAAATATCATTATCAACATTTTGAGGTTGCAGTAACGTTTTCCAGCAAGTACCATCACATGGCCGTGCATTCTGCTGCCCCGTCAGAGCAGCCCATGAGATTCATGCCGCATCACAAGCAGGTATCCAACCACCAAACCAGCACTGCGGTTCCCACCTTGATGCTCAACGCCTTCTTCACCCCTTTCTTGGCTGCCCCTGCTGCAACCGCACTGCTCTTGGACACACCTGCAGCCACACCCGCAAGAAAGCCTTTTCCAGGCATAAAAGCCCCGTCCCCATTCCCGGCCAGGCGGGGACCAGGCTTCTGCAGGGTGGTGCCTGCATCATCCTCCTTCTTCAACCGGGACAGCTTAAAGGGGGTCTTCCCTTGTAGATGGCTGCCACCAGAGCCCTGCATCCACACGCCACAACCATCCATGAGCGCACATGCACATGCAACGGGTGGGGAGCACGAAGTGTACAACGCATGTGGATGCTGAAGCACAGCGGGTGATTGCAGAGCGCCACTACACGCTGCCGGACCTGACCAACACCATATCAGGGGAGACGAATGCTACAAGAAGATTTCTAAGCCGTATGCAGATTGGCGTTGCTTGCCACCCAATAACAGGATAATGATGAAAAGCCCGCCCCAGTCTACAGACCATGAGAGCAGCCACCTACCCCCACCTTGCTTTGTGTTGTGCTTTTCCCCTTGCCCAGCGGTCCCCACAGCTCATCCTCCCCATCATCATCAACATCATCAGGAAGACCCTCATCTGGCGGCGGGCTGGGGGGCTGGGAGGAGGAGGAGGAGGTGGAGGGCTCGGGCTCAGACTCCTCCTTCACCTGTGACACACGCACGCATACATATACACCCCTTGCTGCGCCACCGGCAGGCGAACACACATACATGTGCACCATGCACAGACACACACACCGGCGCACAGTTTATAGCTGCTGACCCACACCGCAGCAGGATGCAAGACCATGGCTCACAATGCACAAGTGACCAAGCAATGTCCCAACACGGTCAGTCCCTGCGGCACGTGCATCACATCCCCTTTGCCGCCCCTCACCTTCACCACCTTGACCTTCTTCACCTCCCTTGACCCACTGCCCTCCTCCCGCTTCACACCCTGCCCTTGCTTCCCCTCCCCTTTACCGGGCGTGCCCCCCTTCCCGCCCCCCTTGCCCACCCCCCACTGCACCGGCACCATCACCCCCTCCGCCCCCTGCGCCAACTCCCGTTCATAGCTCAGCAGCCACTGGCTGTATTTGGCCTTGAGCACGGAGGAGCGCGCGGCGGTGCCCACGTCGGGGCGCCACGCAAAGTACACCTGGCGCCACAGCCTGCAGGTGGTGTGAGGGAATCGGGGAGGGGTCGATGAGCAGTGGAGGGCACCAGAGGGGGCAAAATATTTCAAAGCATGCCCTTAATAAAAAACATTATTGCTTAAATCGCAGAGAATGACCATACTTTGTCCCAAAATCGTGCAGATTTAAACAAAAAAAGTTGAAATATTCGTAATGATAACAACAACACAACAGATTGCCCTTGATGCAGAGGTTTGAAAACATGAAAACTACAGGATGCCAGCATTAGGTAATTAAAACCCTAGGCCCTGAAAAGCCACCTGAGCCAATTGGGCACCCCACACCCTACACCTACACCCTCCCATGGCACCCCCTCACACCATCCTATCTCACCCCTCACCTGAGCCCCGTCACCGCCTCAAAGCCGCCATGCTTGGCCACCTGTGTGAACACGCAGTGCAGGTCCAGCTCCCGGTCAGCCAGCACAGGCACTGCCAGCTCCTGACCCCGGGCAGCAAGGTGGGCGCGCAGGCAGGGGAGGAACTCGTCGGCGGGGGGGACGCGGTCCAGGTAGGACAGCTTGCTGATGGAGGGGGAGGGACGATGGGTGAGAAATGCAGGGAGGGGGGCAAGGGAGGTGCAATTTTGGCGAGGATGCACAAGGGGAAGTGGTGCACAGCGCAGCTTGCTGGTGGAGGGGGAGGAAGGGTGTAATGCTGGTGGTGCAAGTGGGGGTGCAGCGGCATGGCACCGATGCCACAAGGGCCAAGCAGGATGGATGTAGCACGGCGGCTGGCATGATGCTGCATTTGTGCATGTGGGTGTGCAGGGGTGGCGGTAATGCAATGCACATGGCACATAGATTCCGCAAGGACCAAGCACGGTGGCCACAGCAAGGCGCCTGACATGATGTGCTCGTGCAGAGCCACGCACCGCACTTGCGTCACCTCCCCCTCCTCTTCTGCACCCCCTTGGGACGGCGCCACAGCCGAAACCTTGCGCTTCTTTGCCACCTTCTCCACTGACCCTGGCGTTGCCTCCTCTCCCTCCCCTTGCTCACCCGCTGCCTTCCCCCCCTTGCCCTTCCTGCCCCAGGGGTTGCGCATCACCCCCTCCACCCGCACCCCCTCCGCCCCCTCGCTCACTTCCCGCTCATACCCTAACAACACCTGGACATGCAGCAGCACCTCAGATGCCGCAAGACCAACACATGGTATAAACAGCGAGACCAAACTGCTTTGCGCCCCATGTGCACGTCTGACTGCTCATCTGGCTGCCAAGATATGCAGTTGCCCAGTCGTTGATGTTGATGACATGACCCGATCAGCAGCTTCAGATGGAAGTTGGCAAGCTTGTCACGATCAAGACAAAGCTACGTCAGCCAAATTCCAACTGGAGCTGCTGAACGGCTCTGTCACCAACATCAAAGACTGGACAACCGCCAAGCTTGGCTGTGTTGCTGGCATGCATGCAAGTGCCAGGTACCCTACCTGGTCATACTTGCGGCGCAGGTGGGTGGATGTTGCGGCGCTGCCCTTGAGCTCGGGGCGAAGCGTGAACAGGATCTGGCGCCACAGCCTGCAGCAGGGGAGGGCATGGGTGGTGGGGTGGTGGGGGGTGCACACGTCGGCACCATAAGGCCACCTGGAAGATACGCGCATGTTTGCAACATGATGATTGAAATAGCTTAGTTCCATTGTGCCGCAACATTTCGAATAAAAGTATCTTTGGCGGAAAACTTAAGTAATTAATAAAATATGAATTCACAATTAAGTAGTAACTCTTCTGCAAACATTCAAAAAATTATTATTATCTTAATACAAATATCAAATCTATAATATGATTAGTATATATTACCTCAAAACATTTCATGGCCCACATCACGCCCCCCCCCCACCACCCACCTGAGCACCGTGACCGCGTCATGCCCCCCATGCCCCGCCACCAGTGTGAACAGGTGGTACAGGTCAAGGGGCCGGTCACCCAGCAGCGGCGCAGGCACGCGCCCCGCACCCCTGGCATCAAAGTGGCGCTGCAGTGCAGTCGCAAACTCCTCGGGGCTGCCCACCCGCGAGGCGTAATCCAGCTTCCTGTGAGGTGGTGGGGGTTGGGGGGTGGTGGGGGGGTTGCATGAGCGGGATGGTCCAGCAGGTGATGGTCCAGCAGTGAGGCAGTGGGTGGTAGCACACAGCTATCGCCGCAGGTGTCAATATAATGTCCACGAGAAAGGGATAAGCAGAGTGCTATTAAGGAAACTAAATGTGTGCCATTCTTGCCAAAATCATCAAAATACATAACAAGTACAACATGCCAAGCCAATGGTACCAGGCGTACATGGCTGACTGCATGGCCTCCGGGTGTGGCTCCCGTTGCTGCTCCGCCTCTTGTCCCCCCCGCCCCGCCTCCATTGCCCGCTCCACCATGTGTGCGGTACGCCCCTCCACCGCACCACTGGCACACAGCGCACTGCGGCGGAACACCTGCGGCACAGCCACATGCACCAAGGATGGGCTCAGGCACCCCATCCTGTGCGCCACGCTTGCACACCCCTCCCCCAACGGGGCATGCTTGGGCCCCCCCTTGCTGGCCACATGTAGCATGCATTCTGCTGTTGCATGCAAGAACTTTCAGCGCCCATCCACCCTCAGCCACCACACTTCCTACACATATACATATACGTGTGCCCCCAGATGGGCGGCATTAACCAGTAGTTGGCCACCCATGTGCATCAGAAGCCCAACGTCAACAAATATCTCCTCATTTGAAACACCCCCCTCACCTGCTCCCTGAACCTCAGCGCTGCTGCCATGTGCGCCAGCTGCCAGGTGTCCTCCTCGCAGTGCTCCATGGGCCTGAGGCCAAGCAGCCGCACGCAGTGCAGCACCTGAGGCGGGCTGGTGGCCAAACCCTTGCGGGGTTTCCGCTTGGGCTTGGCTGCAGGGGGGGAGGCTTCCACCCCCTTGGGGGCCTTGGCCTGCTTCTTGGGTTTTGGCTCCAGCGCCTTTGCAGGCACCTGCGCAGTAGGTGGTGTACCGCTTCATTGATCCATGCCCCCATAACAATCACTTCTTTGTTCCATTTCCATTATTGTTCCTCAACATGGCCTGGCCAATGCGACATGATTTGCTTGCTGTGCGCCATATGCACGTGCGTGTGCACGTACCTGGTGGTCATCCCTCTCCTGCGCTGCTGGATGCGCCTTACGCCCCGCCCCCTGCACAGCCACCACCCTTGGTCACGATCCAGTGCTAGCAATGCATGGGCAGCCAAGGACACACAGGCCCACCTGCCCACCCCGCCCACACACGCATGCATATGCATATTATAACGGGTGCATATCGGTTGCATGCGTTGGAACACATGCTGCCAAAATTCCCATTTGTAACGAGCCCTGATGCGGGCGATACACAAAGCTGTCTTTTTTCTGGCGCGCCCACCTTGGCCTTCCTGCGTGCTTGCAGTGTTGCGCGGCGCTGTGCCTCCACCAGCGCAAGCCTGAGTGCGTACAGCTGGCGGCTGGCGGGGGAGGCCTGGGGGGAGGCCTGCGGAGGGCAGCGGGGCAGCGGTAAGGCGAGGTGGGGTTTAGGGCTTAGGTGTGGTGCTCATGGCCCGCTGAATTTGGCACCGCAGCCGTGTGCAGATAGACCACAAATCGGTGGCATCGTGACCACGAATGTATTGAAATAGGAGCAACATGCGAGCATGGCGGAATTCAAATATCCGGCATGGCCACACGTGCAAAGGCATGGCGCACGCGCCACCCATCGAACAAATAACAATTTATTAGTAATGCCCGTACTAAACTGCAGCAATTGCCCATAGAGCCCGCGATCACCCCAGTGCTAATGCAAACCCTAAAACCCTAAACCCTGCATGCCCCTCGCTCACCATGGCGTCCAGCGGGCCCTGCGCACACTCCCGCAGCCACGCCACCGCATCTGCCGAGCTGCACTGCCCTAGCACGGCTGCATTTGCGGATTTAGGCAGGCGCACATCGTCCCAAAAGGCGCTGTCCACCTCCTCCCACTCCCCTTCCCCCTCCCCTTCGCTAGCGCTGGCGCTGGCTGCTGCTTGGGACAGGAAGTCCCTGGGGTGGTGGTGGGTAGCCGGCGTGCGCCCCGCGCGTCGATCCCACACCTCCTTGCCCTCCTCCACAGCGCGCTGGAAGGCCTAGGTTGGGGGGAGGATGGCGGGCGCGTCGATATCGGGGCTGCACTGCAATGCGCTAGCACGTGCGGTGCAGGGCAATGCAAGACAGGGTAGACCACCACTGCGCTGTGACGTGCGCATGCTGAGGCCTGTGTGGTGCAGCTGCAGCAGTGGTGCCCCCTCCCCGCCCCTCACCTTGTGCGTCACCTCCTGCTGCGCCTTGGTGCCATACTCCTCCTCAAACCGCACCATGGCGCTGGCCTTCATCCAGTTGAAGCTGTTGTCACCAAAGAAGCACACAAGGTGGTGGCCGGGCTTAGACCGCCGCCTGGCGGAGGGTGGCGCCTGTCCCACCTCCATCACCTGTCCGGGCCACCAGCCATAGCCCTTCACAAAGGCCCACACCAAATCGCCTACCTCAGTCACGCTCATGGCTGCTGGGATCAAATATCAGACAGTGCCTGGCATGTTGCACGCTGCGGTATACGTAGGATGGCTATTGATACATGGTGGCCTTGTCGTTCCATGCGAAACGTAGCGCGCCTGCAAGCCAGGCTGCCTTACATATGCAATTGGATAAGGATGAACGCACTTGAATGGATACGGCGATAGGCACAAACGTTCTGCAGTTGGTTGCTCGTGATATTCAGCCTAAGCTGCACATCGCTTGTACTATGGCGAACGCCTATGCATGCATATGAATGGGTCGCCTCGTAGCTCCCGTGGCTCCACCTTGAGGATCCCACCCAACGCCTCATGCTTTGGCAAAGCATGGCGGGTGTCGCCCAAAGAACGCAGGACGCGCAACGCATATATAAGGTTGTGGATTCACAAAAGGCACCTATAACTTTAGCGCACTCGAGCTCGGTGGGTAGGAATCCCTTGACTCCATATCTTATATCGCACGGCATGCCTTGACACTTTGTGCATGCACGCCCCACCCGAGCATGTGCTGACTCTTGCTGAAAGTGCCGTGAGACTCCTGTCCGTTGCAGACCTTGCGAGAACCATCTCGCCCCGTATATAAACTTCGTGTGTTTTAGGTCCCAGCGCCGTTGGGTTTGTGCCATCCATCCGCTTGGGGTGAGCAGACGACCTCTTGTGCTGTTGGGTGCTTGCTCGGGGCTCACGGTGTTGCTGTTTTGCTTCTGGCTCTGAAGAGCTTTACACGTGTCCGCAGCCAGCACACGCCATGCCGTCCAAAGTGGTCCGCAGAGTGCCTATGGCAAGGGCGGAGTTAAAGCCCACGCCACAGGACAGTACTGCCCAGGTTGCAGACGTAGACAAGGACTTCCTGGAAGCTTGCCAGCTGGGCTTGGAGGGTTTGAAGATTGACGACACCGAGGCTGTTGCAGAAGTGAAGAGGACTGTAGGTGGGTAGACCTTGTCTTGAGAAGTGCCAAGTGCCAGGTGTCTCTCCCCTTGCCACGGCGCTGCTGCGAGTTGCAGCAGGTGGGGGTTTACCATGTTGCCACAGCCAACCAGCAGTCTTGTGTCCCCCTTGCAGGCTCTCCACCCTTACCCCCCCTGCCACTGCTGTTCAGCGACACCTACACCCTGTTCACCTTTGACATAGAATCCACAGGTGAGGGGGGGTTGGACCATGTGTCATGGCAAGCCATGCTGCTGTCAATGCGTTGCTCCTTCAACTGTACGTTTCGCTCCAGCACTGGCCCTGTCAATTGCTGTGCTGATCCGTGTGCCTGGCTGCGCCTGTGCAGGGTTGAGCTCCATCCGGGACCGCATCCTGCAGATAGCCTTCCACAACTGCAGGAGCGGCGCCAGCATCGTGTTCAACCTCAACATCTACCCCAACCGGGTGTCCAAGTATGCGCAGGCAGTGCACGGCGTGAGCACTGAGGAGGCCTGCAAGCGGGACAGGCCCTTCTTCAGGTGAGCTTCAGGCAGGTGGCCAGGGCACACTCACTGTGCCAACCCCCACCCCAACTTGGTTACATTGGGCAATGCAAAGCATTGCGACATGCCAGCAGGATACTGATGGTCAACATTGAATTGGTTTGGTTCATTGGTACCCACAAGGATGGTGCTGGACGAGCCATCGGGACATACCAGCAGGATTTTGGTGGCAAACTGAAGCATGATGCGTGTGTTCTTGCTGCGCAGGAGTGTGGCGGAGCAGATAGTGCGGTTTGTGGAGGACTTCCCCGGCATCCCCGTGCTGGTTGGCCACAACGCCAACCGCTTTGACTGCCGCATGCTGATGGCGGAGTTCCAGCGCGCGGGGCTGCAGCGCCTGCTGCTGGAGCACGTGCTGACGTGGCGCTACCTGGACACCCTGCTGCTGGTGCAGATGGTGCTGCGGCAGGGCCAAGTGCTGCCCCACAAGCCACGCAGGGGGAGGCCGCCCTCCAAGGCCAAGCCTGCCACACCGCAAGCTGGCCACGCCACGCCTGGTGATGCCTCCTGTGCCCCTGGAGGTGTGGTGGCTTCTGCAGCGCCAGTTGTCAAGTTTAAGGGTCAGTTGCGCCTGGGTGAGTTGGCTGCTGTGTTTCGTGTGGAGGAGCGGGGTCGGGCGCACGATGCGCACAGCGACGCGGTGACTTGCTGCGGCATTCTGCCCCACATCATGGCGCTGGGCGGGTTCAGGGAGGTTGATGGTCTCTTGGGCCAGCTCGGGGGGTTCACGGGGAGCATGCAGGATATCTACAGCAAGATGAAGTGGTGAACGTTGCCGTGGCAGGCCATGCTGGGGACTTTTGCCCACCTTGAACAAGCTGCAGAGGGGCAAATAATTGAGCGCTCTTGACAAGTTGCTCGATGGTTACAGCGCACATGCGTACACAGGCATATACAAGTTATGGCATAAGGACAATCACGCTGAACTTATTCTACTATTGTGCGCTCCTTTTTATTCATGATTAAACTGTTCGGGGGTATTAAACAAATTGAATGTGGTGTACTATTATATAGAAGAATTTGCCGTGCTGATTTTCCACTCGATACCACATGCACCCACCATGCAGCAGCAGCATGCGTCCTGTATGCTTGAAGTTCTCAGGAGTCAAGTATGTTTTTACAAGGCCTTGATCCGCAGCTTGTAGGCTTGGTGGCACCATTGCCTGAAATGTGCACTACCAGTACTGGTAGATGGAGCAGGGCTCCCAGGGGTGGCAGCATTCATTGAAACTTCAACACTGTACAGCCAGCATCTGTGTGGGTATACCCATGAAATTGTTACAGTTTTCTGCAAAGGAAAACCACGTGTAACATGCGACACTGAGTTGTGATGAAGTGTTCCATCCAACAAACAGTGGTGGGCTACAAAAGTGCCCGATGTAATCCTGTGCCCCATGCAAGCTGCCAGTTTTGTGGGCTGGAATCTCAATGTGTTCACTCAAAAGGCTTGCAATCATGCCTCAGTGCTTGTAGCCAAAACTTGCTGCGCCCACAAATCAATGCTCATGCTGCCGAGTAGGATAAATGGTATGTGGTTGTTTTCCCGTATTGTGCCCTCAGGTTTGCCTTGCCCAGCTTGACCAGGCAGTTCATGATCACCTTGCTCTTGGCACCCAGGCTGCTGGTAGATAGCTCATCCAGGGTCACGCCTGCAGCAATAATGCACACAGTGACATGGCTAGCACAATGGCTGACAAGTCCCACGTGGGCTGAACCCTGAAAGCTAGCAGGGTTGGCAACAGGAACTGGCCATTGCGTTGCCTACCTGGGTTGCTGGTGCCGCCATCCATGCCTGCCAATGCCAGGCTGTGTATCTGGCCAACGGCCTCTGATATGTCGGCATGGGACAGCTGCGCCTGGCAAAATGAGGGCAAGGTCTTGTACTCCTGGGCAATGTCACAGTGATTTGTCAGTAATTCAAGCATGCGCAACAGCGACTCCCTGGCTTCAGCATGAAACATGTGTCCCACCTGCTCTGTAATGGAAGGTGGAACCAGCTGGTAATCAACAGGCTGGTTCTGTGAGGATTGCCCACTGCCATGTGATGCTTGTGGTGATGCCATTCCCTGCACTTCCATATGTGCAGCAGGCATGGCCTGCATGGACGTGGTGGCTCCTGTGCCAGCCAGGACCGCCGTTGGGGGCAACCCACTTGCAGTGGCGCGTGCATGCTGCCGCATACTGGAGATTGACGGGCCAAAGCTGAATGGCTCAGCATCTGGCGCAGTACTGGTGGCCACACCTGCACCAGGAATCACCAGCAGTGAGAAGGCAAATGGCCATTGGCAGCGAGGACACAGGGATAGTCAAGTCGCACAGGGCAGCAGGGCTCAATTATTGCGCACGATGCGCACCATGCTGCTGAATGTGCACCAATGGACCCAACATACCCGATGATGGTCCAACAGCGCGCGCATTGAAGCTGTGCTGCGTGTACTTCTGTGTGATCTCCTCTCTCATCTGAGACATGCACCCATTGGACTGCTGGCTCCCTGAATCAGTGCTGGCACTGCCATACTTGTGCAGAAGCTCCCTGCTGCCCGTGGAGCAGGCCTGCGCATCATTGCTGGCGTACTTGCTCAGCACATCCTTGCTGCCTGTGGACACCGCGTTGTTCATGATGCTGGCGTTGGTGAGGCCGGAGGACCCAAACACGCGCGACACCAGCTGCGCAGTGTTGGGTGACAGCTCCAGGGATGGCGGGGTGGGGCCAGCAGCCTCTGCACAGGGGGTCAGCAGCTCGGGCACGCGCTTCGCATGTGGTGGCGCCGCAGCATGGGGGGATGGCGCCCTGGTCTTGATCAGCTGGTGGTACAGCTCCATTGTGCTGTCCTCTTGGTCAAACTGGAGAGCAGCCCTGGGCATGACGTCCCTGACTGGTGGGGCATCATGGGGCTGCGGTGCATCATTGTACGCCAGGACGGGGAAGCTGAAGTTGCCAGCCTCAGCATCAGCACCGGCATCAGCTCCAAGCACGTTGCCCCTTTCCCTGTGCAGTTTCTGGACGGATGCCACCGTGTGAGGGTACTTGTTTTTGAAGCGGTCCAGGTAGGCGCTGCCTGGGGGAGCCAGCCCTGGTGTGTGCTGGAATTCGGATTGCTGAGGGGTCCTCTCTCCTGCGGCACCAAAAATCACTTGTGTGCAAACATGCCAAAAGGAAGTGGTGCCCTGAGAATTGAAAAGCACCAGAAATCCTAGCATTGGACGGATTACCCAACCGGTTTGGTAATGATTGTACCTGGTGTGTGCTGAGGCATTGGGTGACTCCGATTTGCAACCATGGGCGTGGGTGCCTGATGTGACGCCGGCGCACTGACCGCTGAATCCATAGCCAATGGAGAGTAACTGGATGCCACGCCATACTTGGCTTGCATTTGCCTGAAATGAGCACATGAAGGCATGAGCAAGGCATTACCTCAGGCCCAGCCCTAGCAAGCAACACATCGCACCACCAACCTGATGGACTCGTTGATGGAGAAGTCATCAGATGACATGGACATTGGAGTTGTGTTTTGGCTGTACGGCTCTGGCTTGTGGCGCCAATCAGGGTCACTGCCATCCTTTGCCTTTGACGCAGTTTGATGCCCTGAGTGCTCAATATTCAGGTTGGTGAGTGAGGTTAGCACATCTGGCTCTACAGTCTCATCTGAGGGTTGCTCCCCTGGCGCAGAAGCTTCAGAATCAGCTGCAAGCAGTGCATTGGCGTGAGTACATGAAACAACCTGAGACAACAGACCATACTGTCAAGGGTGGCGGGCGTGACACAATACCTGACCCGTCGCTCTGACTGTCAGCTGCTGACTGGTGCTGCATTGGCACCACCTGTTTGAGCCCATACTGCTCCAGGTGCTCTTGAAGCAATTCCACACCAGCACGGTGCTGCTCATGGACCGCCTTGCAGTGGCCAAGAAGCTCCTGTACAAGGTGCAAAAGATGCAAGCATCAGGGCATAGTTTGCAACAGGCTGTCACCAGTGTAGTTTGTTTTTGTCCACATAGTTACCTCCAAGGATATGGCATCGATGGTCACTGCCTCCAGCCGCTCCAGGCTACCCTCCAGGGCTTGTATGTCATTCCCAAACTCGTCAAGGCAGTGCTGGAAGCCTGAGGAACCTGTAACAGATAGGGTGGCTCAGTGCTGCACCCTGGCTGTCTATCAGTGAGTTGGCAGTCTCAAGTGCTGCTTACTTGCGCCGTGCTTTGACTCCACGTTGCGCTTCAAGGCTGATATGTTGTTGTCCAGCTGAGTAACGAATATTTGCAGCTGTCCCCCAAAGTTGAACAGGGTTTTCTTCAAGTCCCCGGAACCACTTTTGTGTGCCATGGCTGTGCTACGCCGAAAAGCAGTGGGTCTGAAGACTGGCTGTCCTCAACAGGCAAACGAGCACAATATATTTGGGTGAAAGCTTGCACGCAGGAGGTTTGCAACAGCTGCCTTGCAGGAGAGCTTCACTCAGAGGGTGTACACGCTCCAGAACCATGCCAGTCGGGCACCCATCTTGTTCTATGGTCTTGATGTCATTAGGTTGCAGCAGCTGGTGTCAGGGCGACAGTGCAAAGAATATGTTTACAACAGCGCAGCTGGAAGACAAGAACGCAGCAGCGTTGGTGAAGAGTGCGGCACGCCAACGTTGACCACACCAGTGCCCCGAAGCCTTCGGCGAAGGTTCAAAAGCTGCCCAGTGGCACCTCGCGCAACTAAAAGTTGGAACACTCTTGACAGAGCACCCTTTGACGACTTTGTGCAGCCCGGGAGAAAACATTGTTCGAGCAAGAGTGCGGCCTGGAATAAGTTGGAGCAACTGACCAGCAATTCGCCCATCAAAGGCTTTTGCTTTATCACTTGTGCTCCCCTTGAGCCCAATGCATGCATATAAATGTATACGCGCACCAACCTTGGACCATGGCTGGCGAAACACCGTGGAGGCTCCAACCCTTTGCACCAGTTGAAGTTGTCTTGCTTGCACACGAACATTGGCCCAGTTGACCAGTTGACAATACGATACAGCTTCGGTTGTTTTTTGCTTCTGCCTAATTCCCACGTTGATCACAATTGCGGACAGGGCGATTGCCTGTACACTGTACGTCTGCACGACAGTTTGCGACAAATGGCGGTTCACTGGTAACCCTTTTCAGCATTTGACAACCCTTTGGTGTGGGATAAATCCGCTGGTGTCAGTGCAAAGTGGCTTCTGCCACAGTTGGGTCCTCAGCAAGCATATCGCTAGGCTGCCCACTGCAACGCTGCCCAATACAATTGATTGGTACCAAGCACCCTCGTTACTGCAATGGTATGTGCCAGCGTGTTTGTTCGCCAACCACTGAATTGTTGTGAAAAGCCAGTGTACAAGAACTTGTTGGCGCTGCAGGCACAGAAGAAAATCAGGTTGTGCTGCTACTCAAGGTTCAATGATGGCTTGCTTCTGGCTTCTGACCCAGTAGAAGGCCCTAGCACCGCACATGTGAGCATGCAATGTCTGTGTGCACATTGTTCAGACACAGGAAACGCCCGCACTGTGGGACTGCAAGGGTGGCGCCACACGTGACTCGCTGCCAGCTTGTTGCAAATGGTTTTGCGTGCAACATTTTCCACAGAAATAATTAATATTGTATACTGCTTGTTCACTGCCCAGGCAACCAACCTGCTAGGCCTCGTCCTGCGGAGTGGCCGGATAGGCGCCAACATGCAGCTGACAGTCACAGTGGATGACCAAACCGGTACTTTCCACATATTCTCTGGCGACTATGACGTGTTTTCCGGTAAGCACTGGCAATGCTGTTGTATTATCAGGTTGTTATAGCCGCTGCGCCGGGTATAACTGGACACCCCCTGCCTGGTGGCGCAGTGCTGTGCGTGCCCAACTTCCCGCGGGAGCACGCGCTCCAGATGCTGGCGGAGCTGCGGGCAAATGTTCATAAATATGTGCCAAAGGAGTTTGCCATGAGTGCACAGACCAGTGGTCAGCTGAACAAGGCGTGTCAAGGGTGGCTAGCACAGGTATGAGCCAAACTGGGAGTGTGCATTGGCCATGTGCAAAGCAGTGGTGAGTGTGCTGCTGCTGCCGTGGTGCACACACCTGTACCACACGGTGACAGCTGCACAGTACCCACCACCACACCATCCCAGCAGGGCCTCACGGCAAACAGTATGCGTGCACGCTATACCCTCAACCCCAGCTGTGCATCACCTGTGCACGTTGGTGCAGATGTCTCGGAAGTACGAGGGTGCAGCAGATGCACCACAGATCCGCGTGCGGGCAGCAGAGAGCAAGCTGGCCGAGGTGCAGGAGGTGATGACCAAGAACATCAACATCATACTGGCAAATACGGAAAGCATTGAGCGGCTGGATGGGCAGCAAGGTGGGTGCAGGCAAGGACACTTACAGCTGCAGTGCGTGCAGTGTGTGTAATAAAGAAGCTTTTACCTGGTACCTGCAGGGCAAATGATCACGACTGCCCAAGTCTTTGAGAGGAAAAGTGAAGACATCAAGCACAAAATGTGGTGGAGGAATTTTAAGGTGCGGGGATCTGATTCATGCAGTGATCTTAGGCGAGATTGCCTAGTACCTCAAATCTACATGTGACCGGGAAGATGTGGTAGTACGACCTGGCCATGTTATTGCAATATAACAGTGGGATGTGTGCTCTCCGCAGTTGAAGTGCATCGTCGGCCTCCTGGTGCTGACCATCATCTCCTACATCGTCATCCCGATCGTCACGCACTTCACGTGACGGGGCAGGAGCAGGGGCAGGTGCAGCGCAGTGCAGGAGATACGTGCTGCGTCACATCGGGAGCGGTGATGCACCTCCCTTTTTGGTGCGGCATGTGATGGTAGTTTTGTGGGCCATGCAGTCCAGTAGTACAGCCAAAGTAGCAGTGAATTTCGTTGAAGAGGTGCCACGCAGTTACATCCTGGCAGTGTTGCTTTCATTCGTTGATCTTGCGTGATCCAAGGACCTTCTGGGTCCAGTCAGCCCATGCAACCCTAGGCCTATCTACCCCCTTTTTGCTACTGAATAATGTATCACCACAATGGATTTTGTTGTTTGAAAAAGGCCTTCAACGGATCATGATGAATGATTTCCAAAGTTGCTTTCTTTTGCCATTCAGCCAGAAATTTTGCCTCCTTTTCCAGTTGTATGTACTACTTGTGTGTGTTGGCACCAACTGGTATCAGCCTTGAATATTGCACCATAGAAGTGTGTGTGGTTTGCTGATGGCTGTAGGGTGACGCCGGAGGGTGCACGTGTTGGCATGGTATGTACAGACATTGATTGCAAACAGGGCCTCACCCCTGAGCAATGTGCAGCTGACCCACCTGTTGCAATTTGAATAACACTAGGAGGTTGTGCACCTGCAATTTTGAAAACAGTATGATGCACTCCTGGCTGCTGCATTTGGGTTGCAATAGTACCCCAATACCAATGTACCTTTGATGCACAGACACCATGTTGACTGGAATAGAGTTTGGGTGAACAAGCCTGAAAGTTTTGCCCTTGTGCCAGCTGGCAGCAGGGCACCAAGTTGCGGCTGCTTGCGGTATTCTGTAAATCGTGCACATATGTGGTTTGTCAATCTAGGCTGCTGAACGCTGCCACAGCTGATAGGTGCATATAGCAAGAAGACGTGGCTTCCGCATATTTATATTGCAGCAGTATGCCATGGTATAACATTGCAGCGCTGGACACTTCAAATGGCCTGGGCCAAGGGCGCGCGCTCATCAACCATGAGGCCTCAAGCCTGAAGCTTTTTAGGGCGGATCTGCGTTTTGAAAGCCTTGCACTTGCTTTTTTGCCTGTCACAGCAGGAGGACTTTAACATATCATATCGTGATGTATTAGTCCTCCTGGTCACAGGTCGCATGATGCATCAAAATTCAGCTTTACGCCTTTGGCGTCTGTTTTCTTTTCTTTTCTTTTCTTTCTTTAGCAAATTAGAATTACTGTCCAACAGGGGAACCCTTGCTTAGGGTTTCAAAGGAATTTCAAACAGAGCCAGTGGCTGTTTGACTGGGCCCCTTCGCAGTACTTGTAGATACACGCGGAGAACCATCCCGATAATCTCGCTAGTGTGGGCTTATAATTTTGCGTCAGGTCATCATTGCGGCGTTGCATCGGCTGTCTTTCGTTTCTATGCGGTTCACGGTCAACGGGCACACGGGAAGTGGGCGGCAACGGCTGGTTCACGTTGGTGGCGCTCTGGTTGTCTGTTCTTACTGCTTGAAGGTGTGATGTTTGGCGTGCAGTTCCTGCACATGACTCCTCTGAGAACAGTTTGGTGTTCGACTTCACGTTGACTCCCATATGCATGCATGCACCAGGTACGCTGGTGCACGCCCTACCTATGTGGAAGATGCATACGATTTTCCTTTCTTGGACACGAGGTTGACTTCTCAGTGGGTTTGTAAATCGCCCATAAGGTGTCGTTGTGATACAGCTGTATGATACGGCTTGAAGGTTCGCATGCCTGGCGTCTGTGCCCATATGGGACTGAACAGGCACCCTTCCCATGCCTTACGGACACTCTTCTTATTTTGCCAACTTGCTCCCTCTTCCAAGTTTGCATCGTTCTGACAGTCCACACGGGTAACATGGCTGCTGCTGGCTCACCAAACACCCTTGGGGGAGTATTTCTCCAGTCGCAGTGCTGATGCATGCACTGACCTGCAGGCACTCTTCCCTGTCAGTGCTTTACCACCCACTTGGCTGCTTGCTGTGTGTGCTGGGCTGCTGGCGTGGCGGTGGGCTGTGTGTGTGGCATCTGAAGGCCTGGCAGTGGAGGGGGGGGAGGTGACCTTGACCACCAGGCGCTGCTGTGGCTGGCAGTCAAGCAGGACAATAGCACTGCACGACATAGAAGATGTGCTTATCAACGAGGTGGGTCTGCGTGTGCGTACGCCAGCTGTTGGCCATTGCTCGCTTTGCTGTTGCAGGTGCTGCATGCTCACTTGCCCGTGTTGCACAAGGGTCTTCCAAGGTATTCCCTCCACCTGCTGGATCTCCTACCCTCCTTCACGCACATCCTTTGTCCCACACTCGCAGGGCGTGACCTGCACCAGCGTGCACTACTACCTGGGGCTGGTGCTGCACGGCCAGGCGGGGCTGGTGGTGGCCTTTCCACACCTGCTGCCGTGCCTACAGCAGCTGCTGCCCGCCTACCACGCCTGCAGAGAGGCGCTCAAGCTGCGCACTCAACAGGGGTGAGCAGCCAGGACCCTAGCAGTCGGTGCCAACAGCAAACAGCCGCTGCTAGTCTGCAGCACAGCAATCTGTGGGTGCACCACCGCGGGCCCATGGTGGGAAAGAGCTGCACGCTGGCCCCTTTGGTGCCCCCTGGAGTGACCCTGCGCCAGCTGCTGGGTGCTGCTGGGTGTGTGCGCGTGGCGCTGATTGTGTGGGCTGGGTGGCAGGATGCCCATGGGCCTGTCAAGTACACAGACATCGACTACACGGTGTACACGGATGGCGCCAGGCATGTGGCCCAGGGGGAGTCGCCATTCATGTGCGTACGCCGGGGAAGGGGTGCAATGCGCTCATGCAGATGGTGCAGTGTGTTGCATTCTGTGCCTGCGTGATGCCATGCATTTGCAGCTAATGGTGTATGTACACAGTGTGTCATGTGGTCTACACACCGGCTGCATGTCATGTAAGCAACAGCCCTCCCTTCCCCTCAGGCGCTCCGGCTACCGCTACTCCCCCCTGCTGGCATACCTGCTGCTGCCCAATGTGTGGCTGCACCATGCGTGGGGCAAGGCGCTCTTCTCAGCGGCTGACCTGCTGGTGGCGTGGTGAGGCATGCTCACAGGGGCCATATGCATGCAACACATCAACAAATGTGCATGCCGTGTATCATGCATGGCACATGTATGACGTATTGACACACACACTTCCCCTATTTCTCACCAGCTTCATGTGCCCAAGCACCATGCAATGCATTGGATGCAATGCTTTTTTTCCATGGGCACTTTAGCATGGCGCTGGTGGACGCATGCTCACCCCTGGCCTGTTCGCTCCCCAGGCTCACCCACTGGCTGGTGCGGCGCACCCTGCCGTCAGGGGGAGCGATGGCCATGACGTGTGCGGCTGTGTGGCTGTTCAACCCCTACACTGCAACCATCTCCACGCGCGGCTCCTCGGACGTCCTCACTGCAGCCATGATGCTCATGATGCTGCGGGCACTGGTCACAGGTGCAACTCGTGTCCGTGCAATGTGCCTGATGTGTGTATGTGTGTGTGTGTGGGTGTGTGTGGTGTGAAAATGTGGGGGAGCATTGTGTGTGGGTGATTGTGTGTGTGGGGAAGGTTGCGCACACAAGCGCGCCTGTGCGACTGCAACCTGCCAACCTTGCCCTCCCTGTCTGCAGGTGGTGTGGGACAGGCGGGTTGCTGGCTGGGCCTGGCGGTGCACTGGCGCATGTACCCGGTCATACATGCGCTGCCGCTGCTGCTGTTTGTCATGCGGGGGCCGGAGTGGCAGGTGGGTGCAATTAACCATATCAAAATGGCATGTTGTAGCACCTGCACAGGCTGCAGACACAGCGATCGAGCAGCACTCTGGCCAGAAGTGTGACTCAAGGCTGCCAGCATGATGCATTGTGAGCCACGGGCAATTCCCTTGTCTGTGCTGCTGCAGCACCCACCCACAGCCTGCCACACACCGCCCCGCAGGCACTTGCCCCATTTGCTGCCCGCACCATCCACTGGCGTGCCGGCGCCCGCCTGTGCATCGGCGCGGGCGCCACGCTGGGTGCCTTGACAGCGCTGTGCTACGCGCTGTGTGGCTGGCCCTTCCTAGCCGAGACCTACCTGCACCACCTGACGCGCGTCGACACGCAGCACAACTTTGCAATCTACTTCTACCCGCTGTACTTGGCACAGGGGATGCCGGTAGCGGTGATTGTCTCGAGGTGAGGGCAGCTGGCATGAGGCGCTGCGCGTGAGGATTGCGCCATGCCAATGGTACAATATACGCACGAGGAGGCGTAATGATGGCGAGGTAGCTCCACACAAACGGGAGCTCTGCACCAGCTATGTGCAGTGCCCCTGACACAGGCAGTGCAGACCCCTCCGGATCATCTCGTGTGCTTGATGCCATCATGCCAACCACGTTTTTTGCCACACCGCACATAAAATCAACACGGTACATACCTTTTGTGCCTGGCCATGACTGCATTGCCAATTGTTTGGGTCAACACGTCGGCATAATATGCACAATCACCTGCTACGCCCCACTCCCGCAGGGTTGCCACCTTACTCCAGCTGGCTGTGGTGTGTGTGGCGGGGGTGCGGCTGCACGCGCACCTGCCCTTCTGCCTGCTCATGCAGACGCTGGCATTTGTGGCATTCAACAAGGTGGGTGGGAACAGCATGCAGGTTGGCAGGACTAGCAGTGGCATTTCAGAAACTGCTGTGTTTAATCACTAAGTAACAATTCTTTATTCTGACAATTAAATCAGATTCCAGGAAGCGTGTTATGAGCTGAGGCACAAAAAAAGGAGCTGCATGTTGTTGTTGCATTCATTTCCTTCTAAATTGCACTCAGTGGGAGATCTGTCCCTGTAATGGGCCACCTGCCTCACTGTCCCTTTGCCCGCACAGGTTGTGACCGCGCAGTACTTTGTGTGGTACCTCAGCCTGCTGCCCCTGGCGTTGCCAGACCTAAGCTGGAGGAGGAAGGTGCGCAGTGTGTGGGTGGGGGTGGGTGCTGGGAGGGGAAATGGGGGTGCATGTCTGCTGCACAAATAACAGGACACAAATGCATGGCCTACAGTTGTTAGCGCTGAGATAATGGTCCTTACATCCTGGGGTTCATCTTTGCGTGAATGCTTCTTCACTCTGTAGCTATTTAAATGGTATTTCAGGAACAAATGTTCAAAAACGTTTTGCAAAATTTTTCAGGGTGTGAGCTACTCTATCCCTTTGGCATCGTAGTTTCATACAGAAATTCATCAAATGGTTGAATTGCAATGTACAACAGGCCTCCTTTAAGGAGAGTATCAGCGGGAGCCCAACCTGTTAATGTGACACCTTTTGGCACCTGCATACCATGCATGCCTCCCTTGTCGCAGGCGCTGCCGCTGTGGCTGGCCGGGCTGTGGGTGCTGACACAGCTGCACTGGCTGGCGTGGGCGTACGCGCTGGAGTTCAGGGGCAGGGTGGTACACCGCTGGGTATGGCTGGCCAGCATGCTGTTCTTTGCCGCCAATGTGGCGGTCATGTGCGCCCTGGCTGCAGCCTTCAGGCCCGCCAGGAGCTTCCATGCTGTCGCCTACCCAGCCATGGTGCGGAGCTGGGTGGCAGCGGGGCGCAGGAGCGACGAGGGAAGTGAACCGGCGGGGGCGGCAGGAGGGGACCAGCTGGTGCGGAGCACAGGCGTGGTGGGTGGCCAGGCTGTGGCGCTGCCCGGTGGGTACCTAGTGCAGCGCGCGCCTCGGAGGCAGGCAAAGACAGCGGGCCATGCGCGGCCTGCCCCATCAGCGGCAAGCAGCCACGTGCATGTGCCGCAGACAGCCGCACGGGCCGCCTCAGAGGCGGAATCCGCACATGAGGGGGCTGCCAGGGCCCCACAAACACAGGGCGCCACGTCTGCCCGGGGATCCCCGCAGCCCAAGGCATTGCCCCCTCGCGCCATGGGGAGCAGCAGCAGACCCCCTGTTCAGGCGCCTGCAGGCAAACAGCGATTGGTGCGGGATGCAGGCAGCAGGTCGAAGCAGGCCCGTGGCCCTGGAGAGGCACACAGACCGCAGCCTGCGCCTCGGTACAACCTGCGCTCGCTGCCCGCCAGCGACCCTGGAGACCCACCATCCTCCTTGGCAAGCCCTAGCCCACCGGCCTTGGCATGCCCCAGCTCACCGCCAAACTCCTGCAGCACCTTGGCAAGCGGCATAGGCAGCCCGCCCAGGCCAGCGGCATGCTGCGCCCCAGAAACGCAGTCCAGTAAAGGCACCGCAGCGGACAGCCGGTTGCCGCCCAGGAGTTCGCCCCTGCTCAGCTCACCAGGCCGCGTGCAGCGGATGGTGCATCGCTTTGACAGTGGGTAAAGCGAGGGACAGAGCCCCCCCCCCCCCAACACCACTACACCACGGGGGTTGTGGCTTCTCGCCCCTTGCTGGGTTCTTCAATTTCTCAGGGAATTTTCCCAGAGGTGCAAACAGAAAAACTGTATAGGCATACTAGGGTAGAATCATCTGATGCCTTGTAGACTGGTTTATTTACATAAATGGAGAGACTAACGAGGGCTTGACCATAACAGGGGCAGCACACACAACCAATATTCAAAGTCGCCGGCAAGATCAACTTTGTGCAGGACATCCCACCGTAATGCATATATAGTGAAGGGTGGACTTAGTCTAGGCCCTCAGGCCCTGGGCCCCAGTAGATGGAGATCCCCAGTGGTCCACTCCAGGAGTGACGTGTAATGCCTAGTGACATGCGGAGACACATTGTGAGAGCTCCCTGACAACTGTTGAGGAGCACTCGGTATCTGGTATTGGAGGCTAGTTTGCCATTCGAGCCGTTTGTTGCAAAGCGTACTTTCAACTCGGTGCTGTGTGTTTATGTTTCTATCAGGGGGCTGCGGCTGGCCTTAGCATAGCTGTGTGGGTCACCACTGAGGCAGCTCCATGGGCCTCGCCGCTATCTGACTCTTCGTCACCTGAACCACTGCCACCAATTTCCAAACACTGTTGCAAATACCGGCGAGCTGCTTGCGTTGGGCACAGGTGACTAAATCTTGTCGCGCCAGCTTAATTATGACGTGACGTGCATGCATGCACGACAAACCTGCAATTGACGATCCAGCCGTGCAACACAAGGCACCTGCCACTGACGATTTGACCGGTGCCCAATGGCCAGGACGTCCTCAGGTACCTCATCTTGACACAGCGCCAGGGAAGGGCCGTTAGGGTGGCACTTATACATGGGTTTAACGAGGGTGTGCACACCATGCATGCACGGTCAAGACAACAGCCCTCTTGTATCTCGTGCAACAAGTACGCCTGCTGGTAAGGCCTTGTGCCCACTTATGAAGCAATTGCTTGAGCAGCAAGTCACAGAAGTAGGCTAGCCTTGGCCGGAGCTCGTGTATGGCGGCAGGTGGAGGCCAGCTGGCTGGTGAGTGATCTTGACATCGAGGAGTGCACCATTTGTGCAGTCTACGTTGCATGTGGGCACCACTTCACGGGTAACCCACTTGTGACGCCTTTTGTTGAACCTCGGCTATAGCAAGGCCCTTGGCAAGGGCTCCATGTGCGGTTGGTGGTGTAAGTGGGGTACCATACAACCAAGATGTGTTCGGTCAGTCTTGTCAACGTACGGGGCCATGCGTCATCCCTCGGTCTGTTCCACGTAAGCCTCTCTTTTCTAAAGGAATCATGGCCTTCTTGAGTCTCGGAGCCACTCCTCCTGGTTAGCGCTAACGCAGGCATGTGGTACATGTGGTACAAACGTGACTGGTACCCACTTTCAAAAAAACATGCCCATCGGGCTCTCGCACAACCTTCCATGTGCTGGCTGAAGTGCTGCGCTCATCTGGCCCCATCAAAGAGAGAGAACGTGTGTGTGCACAGGTGTGCGAGCACTAGTCATGCGGCGACCCACCAAGGAGAGAGCGCAACCGGTGGTATCAAGCTTGCAAGCGGGCACCAGGGTAAGGGCAGCAGTCACCCACAGTCCCATTGGGTGTCCTGCGTCTTCTTTGACTAGATAGCCGTTGTCCACTTCGCCGGTATTACCGTAGGAGAAACTTATATCAATTATACCTTGCCACCCTAGCTTAGGGTCGATTAGGGCAAGCCACGTTGCTGATTGTGCTGTGACGCTGGGGGCGCTGTAAAGTTGTGGTTTGGTCGCTTCAGTCCTGCACAGCCCTCAAGTATCTGGACAGTGGGCGTTAGCATGGATTGTGTACCTGCCCTTTTGTCACTGCAATCCTGGGCTTGAGGTACCCAACCAAATGCTGCTTTTACAGAGCACCATGCTTTTGCATCCTGCTTCAACCACATCGCCGGCGCTGTTGCACACATATCTGTCGTCCCTCCCTTCCATCGCCTGTCACCTACCCTCTCCCTCCCCTCCCCCAGGCCCATTTCCTCCCTCTCCTCCCCCTCCTCCTCCTCCTGCTCCTCTCCCCCACACTGCCCCCCTCCCTTGCCACCTACCCCTGGCCCCAGGATGGCCCCTCCCAGCAGGACCTGTCAGACTGGGCGGAGGTCAAGTTCTCGGGGCTGGACAGCTTCAAGCGGCCTAGGCGCACGCAAGTAAGGGCAGAAGTCCAGAAATCCATTTCATTTGCCTGCCAAGTACTGTTCCCAGGTACCGTGTAAATTCTTGCCTCACAGCAATTGAATGCCTACGAACCAATGGTTTCTGGGTAATCGGTTGAAAATGTGTTGCCTGTCTTGCTCACCCAGGCACCCTAGCCTGTGAGTGCACTATTTCCCTCGACGTCCCCCCAACCTCACCATTGCCCCCCCTCCCCGCAGTCCGCCTGCATCATCCCCACCAACCAGACCTCCCTGCTCACCGGATTCGTCACAGCCAGTAGCGGCAAGTTCATGGCCGAGGGCAAGCCATTCTACTTTGCAGGCACAAACGCATTCTACGCCACAGCCACCACCTCCAACCTGGATGACTGCGAAATCTGGAGTATCTACAAGGTGGGACTTGCATGCATGGCAACCAGGTGGGACTTGCATGCATGGCAACCATGCTGCAGCAGGGCAATGACTGCACGCTGTCACGCCTGGATGGCACATGAGCATGCTGGTTGCAGCATGGCTGCTGTCCAGCCCAGCAAGCTCAGCACCATGATGGGCAGGACTCAGGTGCAACAAAGCGCGCAGGCCAAGGCACAAGTATGCCAGCACACATCCCCCGCCACCCCCACCCCTACCCCACCCCTTTCCTTCAGGTCCACGCCTCCAACGGCCTCAAGGTGCTGCGCGCATTCACATTCAGCGACGGGGAGACCCTGCAGGTGTCCTTTGAGGGGCCCAACCCCCCCATCCAACCGCAGCTGGGTGAATTCAACGAGGTGGCGCTGCGCAGGCTGGATCTGGCGCTGTACGCTGCTGCCAGTGCAGGCATGCGCATCGTGATGACCCTCACAGACCCTTACGTAGGGTCAACCACGGGGCCAGATCCACCACGGGGACGCTTTGGCGGCATGGCATGGTGAGGCGTGGTGGTGCACATGGGGATCATGGACGCTTTTTGAACATGATGTATCACCCAGAAACCTATGCATGGGGTTATCGTGGGTTGATTCTGCAATATGTGAAGCAGCATAATCAGCGGGCAGCACACAAGTACTTGTGAGAGCAATACATGCAAGGCACTTGTTGATTTGGTTTTTGTGCTGTGCCCTGCCCCCCTCCCCACCGCTTCCCCCCTCTCCCCCTCCAGGTACGCCTACAACGTGCGCGGCTTCAGCGGCGATGACTATGTCAAATTCTTCTTTACTGACCCCACCGTCAGGGCCTACTACAAGAACTTCATCGCCACCCTCATCAACCGCACCAACACGTATGATGGCATACCCTACCGCACCCATCCCGCCATATTCTGCTGGCAGCTAGGCAACGAGCTGGGCATGGGACCCGCTGACTATGAGCTCGACAATGGCATACCGCCGGGCAGCATTTTCCATGCCTGGGCGGCTGATGTGTCGGGGTTCATCAAGGGTCTGGATTCAAACCACATGGTGTCAACAGGTGGGAGGAAGGGAATAGAAAAGAGATGTGTATGATGTGTGTGTGTGTGTGTGTGTGTGTGTGTGTGTGTGTGCGTGTTTAATGAAGGAAGCGCAAGGGATTTAGATGCCCGTGCTGCGCATGTGATGCATGTGACATCATTTTTAATTGGAATGCACCCTTACTGTGCTTCCACCAGGTTGTGCTATGCCCCTCAATCACACTTACCTAGCTGGCATTACACATTGCCTATGCCATGCCACACACCCGTCCCCATCACCTTGACATAGCATCCCCAGCCGATCGCAGTAAATTTCCTCTTCACATCCTCCCCTGTCACCCCTTCTGCAGGCGAGTACGGCGGTCTGGTCGACTATTGGCCGAAAAATGTGGCCGATCCCCAGGAGATCTGGAACACCCCCAACAAGCCCATCTACTCCCTCAGCTGGCTGCTGTCCGGCCGCACGGGGGTGGACTGGCGGAGCAATGGCCAGCTGGACACCGTTGACTTTTTGACGGTGCACTTCTACCCGGATGGCTATGGCGTGGCTGAGGACAATGTGCGCTACATCGACTACTTCCTGGGCATATTTGCAAACATGTCAAAGACGATAGGTGCGCGTGAAACCTGCGTGGAAACCGTACTCGTGCACCTACTGATCTTGCTTGGCCATGTGTTTTATATGACTCATGCGTAATGAGTAGCACCCGCCCTGGGTGGGGCTTGACCTCCAGCAACGTATCTGGCGATAGCTCTGCGCCAGCACCCACAGCACAGGTGCATGACACTCTTGCACCCACACCTGCTTTCAAATACTATTATGTTGCCATCCCCATGTGCACACCACTCTCAACCCTGGTGCCACCTGTCGCTCAGGCAAGCCCTTGATCCTGGAGGAGTTTGGCCTCACCTCCTCGTGCAAGGACTTGTACTACGGGCGAGTGCTGTCTGCTGCCGCTCGCCTGGGCTACAGCGGTGCCATGCCGTGGCAGATGTGGCACGCAGAGGTGACCAGCAAGGGGTCTGGCATGGACACCTCGTGGGGCGAGTCGGGGGCGCCAACCGTGCTGGCGTTTGCAAGATATTTTAATGCAAAGGTGGGTGGGAAAACGTTGAGCGATGTTGGGAATGCATGCGAATGAAACAACAGAAGAGCAAGGATGCTCATCTCATTTATTTATTCTTATTTATTTTTTGCTCACCTCAATTGGAATGGGAACCCTTTATATATATATTAAAGATGCCATCTCGTTCCATTGTGGACAATAAAACATAATTGTCAACCTAGAGCTCTGCCATTAATTACGGAATTCAATCCCCGCAGACTGCTGGCCAGTCCCCAGAAATACCCGGCCCCCAGGGGTGTGCTGTATGCGGGCCACCGCCCCCTGACTGCGACCCGGACTGCAACAACATCCCTCCCGCCACTGTGCTGCCCTGCAACTTGGCCATTGGTGAACTAGGCAAGTACTGCAAGACCAGCGTGCTGAACAGCACTGCACCTGGGCGCAAGTACGGCTACTGCGCAATGGCCTGCGGGCTGTGCTCCAACCAGTGCTACAGCCTCAACCCAGCGTGCAACACCCCCCCACCCCCTGCACCTGCGCCCCCACCCTTCACCCCTGGTAGCGTGCCGGCACAGTGCGTGCAGTGTGTGGATGTGCAGCCGGGGAGATACACGTGCGCGGAGAGGGTAGGTTTGCCAAATAAGAAAAAAGGGACCCGTTTGCCAAGGTCCTGAATGGTCATTGGCATGTGCTTGTGTGGAGAAACATTTAAGGCATGCTGTCTCCTTTGACCATTGGCATGTGCTACCTTGTACCACCACCGACATAAATAAATGCATCAGCAATGTAGGTGGCTACGGTATCCGCAGTCCCCCAGGCCCCTGCCCACCTCCTCCCAACGCCAACCCTTCCCCTCCCCCCGCAGAGGAGCTGGGCCCAGTGCTCCGACGCTGACATGCTGGCCACAGACCTCAACCCCTACGGGAACTGCGCCCTCACATGCGGCAGGTGCCCAGATTACTGCAGGGCGTACGTGCCCTTGTCCCCACCACCTCGAAACCCAAAGCCCCCACCATTTCCACCACCCAAAGCGCCCTTCCCACCCGACTTCTGGCCCTCGGAGTGCAGCGGGTGTGACAACCTGCCCCCGCCTGGAGTCACCGGCAGATGCGGCCAGCATGTGCGTTGCCCCGCCTCTCCCCCTGCAGCATGACTTCTGGTGCATGCCCCTTGCACCCCCTGTACTAAACATTGCATGCCCTCATTGTGCAGGCCAGGGTTGTGTGCACTCTCATGGGCGGGCACTTGCCTAATGCCTTTTTTCTTCCTTTTCCCTTGTTTCGCAATGCATAATCCTTACAAACGCTTGTGTCTTTGCTAAATTGGTAAACTTCATCAACTCACCTGCTGAGCTGAGGACAGGCTGCACGTTTACTTTATATATAGTGGTTCTGAGGCGCACATGAGGTGCATATCTTGCACCCACACCTGCATGTGCTGCGGCTACCATGCATGGCGCATGTGCTGCATTGTCCACCCAAGATACCAGGCTTACCTCCGTCCCTCGCTTTCGCAGGTGCTGTTGGGCAACTGCAACACCCCTGCACTCAACAACGTGACTGCCCACCCGCCTTACGGCTACTGCGCCCTGGACTGCAACCGGTGCCCAGGCTACTGCAGGGTGTACCAGGGCAAGCAACCGCCGCTAGCACCGCCGCTGTACCCACCACCAGCGCCCCCCTCACCCCCTTCCCCACCCCCAGCTTTGCCCAGTCCGCCTCCCAGCCCCTTGTTCTGCTGCGATGACACCCCCCCTCCCCCCGGCACCTTCACATGCCCACAGCAGGTGCGGACACATGCCTGCACCCGTACGCCCCGCACCGCAGCCAGCCCCACGCCATTCACCTTGTGGCATCAAACTAGACCACCACTCACCAGGCAGAGGTGGCCAGCCGCATGGGAACTCTTTGGTCTCCCTTGCACCTTGCACCTCTCACAGTGCACACCTGCCTTGGCATCCATTCCCAGCACACCCTTGAGGATTCAGGCTGACCTTTTGCTGTAGGCTGGCTTTGGCAAGTGCAACGAGACCTGGCTCCACGACACCACAGCAATGCCACCCTACGGCTACTGCAGCCTGTCATGCAAGCGCTGCACATCGTGCGGCACCTCCGCACCGCCCCCGCCTGATCTCTGCGTCACCTGTGATGACATGCAGGTTGATAGCTTCACATGTGCGCAACAGGTGGGAAAATCTTGGAGAACATCCTGATGTGATGTGTCAAGCCATTGGGTGAGCACTGCCGGTTTTGCAAGGGGGCTCATTGGCCCGCTTGTCCCCCAGGTTCAGGGTTTTGGCCCCCCCTGTGTGCATGCACATGCACCAATGCTTGAGAGCATTGCAAGCTCCCACATGCCAGTGACGGCACACATCCAGTGGGAGCCATGGCCAGGCATTGTTCTGGTGTGATCAGGGTATGGCGCTCGTGATGAGTGAGCCATGTGTCCACCGATGCACTTCCTTTTTCTGACCGTACTGGCGATAGGGGTTGGCCCCCAATAATGCTATAATTGTTTAAGGCGAAATTTTATAATTAAAAGTTGTGGCTTGGGGCGAAATTTTAAAACTGCCTTTTTCGGGGGCGAATCAGATTATAATAATTTATAATTGCTCCTGCTCGTGTTCAAATCCAAATCCTGGCTCTATAAATACCTTCGACCTTGTTTTAGGGTTCTATACAAGTGTTCGTGCTGTTCGTTCGACAGACGACTGTAGTTTGCCGCCCGGATCGTGGTCCCGCGCAACGGTTTCCCCAATGCATGCGTTGGTCGTAAACTGTAACCCAGCACTGTTCACTATTTCAAAAAGAAGTGACAGGAATGTGGCGAACAGAGTGCTGCCAGAAGCTACATAACGACGTTAGACGCAGTGCAGCTCAGCCAAAAAATGCCCTATTTTAGTTGGGGCGAAATCTTTCTAAAATTAAAATTTGCCTGGGGCGAAAGTGAAAACCATGCTTTATACGGTAATTGTTTTATGTGACAAATAACATCTTGTAAATATTGTAAATCTGCACAGGGGGGCCAACCCCTATCGCCAGTACGGTAAGTAATCGGGTCAATGGGCCGCCTTTCCTTGCGTGTTCATAGGATTGTTGTTTTTCCTGCGGCATCAAGTGGTTGTAGGGGGCACCCGGCAGGAGACAGGCCAAGGTCTTAAAGTTTGGGTTAAACGTTATTTGTAGCGGGCTTCCTGCCCCGGCAAAATTCTCCTTTTTTTCCGTGTGTTTCCCGGCTTGGCCTGTGCCTTGCTCCGGGTTTTCTTATCACTTTGGCGCCGCAGGAAAAAAATAAAAACGTTTGGGAGGGTTTTCACAGTATTTTCATGCAGATTATATTGCCCCTCCTTGCAGGCTGGCTTTGGCAAGTGCAATGAGACATGGATGCATGACGTGGCCAACAACCCACCTTTCGGCTACTGCGCCAAGACATGCAAGCGCTGCACCTGTGGGACAAGTGGCCCACCGCCGCCCTTCTACCCACCGCCACCTGTGCCCAGCAGCCTCTGTGGCGACTGTGATGATGTGGCGGTTGATGATCGATTCACCTGCTTGCAGCAGGTAGGGAAATTCTTGAGAACATCATAGCGTGAAGCCATGGACCGACCGCAGCTCCTGGTTTTGCAACGCTCCAATGTCGCATGTGCGGCACATGCATCAATGCTTTTAGACTACCACAACTGCCCACATGGTAGTGAAGGATGGGGGGTGGGAAACAATGGGTGAGGGGAGGAATCAGTGGATCGATATGGCTCAGGCATGATATGGTGGAAGCATGACATGGTGCGGTGTAAATTCCCCCTCCTTACCCCCTCCCCCAAGCTGCATGCAAGGGTTGCCACGGGCACCTGGCAAGACAATGGTCAGGAAATGCCCCAGTTATGACGCCATCATGGCTTGGCGCGGTGTGCATTTTTGATGAGCCAGGCTTTCGAACCATAGTGTCCCCCACGCCCACCTTTCCTCACAGTTCATAGTTATGTTGCTCCCCTTGCAGGCAGGTTGGGGCAAGTGCAATGAGACATGGATGAATGACACCGCCAAGCACCCGCCATTTGGCTACTGCGCCAAGACATGCAAGCGCTGCTCCTGTCCAACAAGTAGCCCACCGCCACCCTCATACCCACCGCCACCCACAACCAAGAGCCCACCACCTTTCAGTAACTCTCCACCACCACCAGTAAAATCCCCGCCTCCATCTGTCAAAACCCCGCCCCCCAAGGTTCCCACCACCAAAGTGCCACCACCCAGTGCAGCCAAACCACCGCCCACAACACCACAGAAGTCACCTCCATCCCCCGTCACCATCAAAAAACCACCACCACCATTACCCACCACCAAGAAGTCACCACCACCCACCACCAAGAAATCACCCCCACCCACCACCAAAAAGTCACCACCACCCGCCACTAGGAAGTCACCACCACCTACCACCAAGAAGTCACCACCACCCGCCACAACAACCAAGAAACCGCCCCCTACCAAGAAGCCCCCTCCCAAGTCCACCACTAAGAAACCACCCCCTCACAGGCCTATAACAAAGAAATCTGGCAGATAGGTGACTTACCCAGCAAGACAGTAGTCCTGCCAGGAAACGCCTGACACCCTACACCAGAGAGGCCTTTGTTCACTACCAAGAAGGGTGTCACATGGGTATGCCAACATTCAATGACGGTCTTTGATGTTTTAGCCAGCTCAACAGAATAAATCCCATGATGCAATTCGTTATCATTTGCTGCAGGGAGATGGTACGGTGTACGGTGTCACCCCCCCTATAACTCCCAAATGAAACTGATACCAATAAGGCTTTGACTAGACTCTGCGGCGATGTATTCATCTACATTAGGATCTGTTTCATTGGATGTCTCAATCTGTCGAATATTTCTTGCCAAGTGACTACCGTAGTCTTTGAATTACCGCATTTACAGTGTTTGCACATTCATTTTGGGTCCCGGGTATTGAGATTTATTCATTTTTTTCATTCCTTTTTGGCAAACTATTCTAGTACGCAAAGTACATTCTCCCCCACTACCCACCATCGACGCACCACCACTGCATACATGCTGGGCCTATGAGCCTTTACATGGTATCCCACTGTCATGAGTTCTTCATAGACTCTAGTTTGGCACAGACAAAGTTTGACAGACTCTTTCGGCACGAAGACTGATTGCGGGGTTGTTCTTGCTGTGACTGATGCTGGTAGTCGCTTGGGGATGGTTGAGCTGCCGGCGGTTGTTTCCGTGGTGTTTTTTTCTTCATTTCCTGTGGTGATTTGCCTTCAGGCTGCCCTTGGGTACACTACACTCCACTTCCTTCACTTCACTCCTCACTTTCCCGATGTCACCTGGTTGTGCCATCCAACTTTTTGCCTTGCGGGCTCTTCTTCTTGCACACACCATTTCCATCTCGCATGGGTACCTACACTCTCCATGCAGCTTTTTCTAGGAGGTTGACTGGGATTTTTTTTTCCTGCGCCAAAGTTACAAGGGCACCCACGGGCAAGGCACAGGCTAAGCCGAGAAACACACGAAAGAGGAGAACCCCATGCTACAAAAAACCTCGGTCAAGCGCCAGAGGCTTGGATGGCCACAAAGTGGCGGGATGGAACACCCTAGGTGCTCGAATAGATAGGGCATAACGGCAGCCATCAGTGGCGGGGCAGAGTCCATGTGGAAGCCAATCCAAAGAGGGGGCCCAAAGTCACGAAAGGGGGATAGTCCCAATGGGGTAGCGCAAGGAGCAGGCGCGTGTGGGAAGGGCAGGCGAGGGAGGGGCAGGCTCTGTGCACGCATGCGGCATGGGAGCGTGGCCTGTGTGGCCCTTGAGGGCTCAGGGGGCAGGTGGATGGCCGCACACAGCGCGCGTGCAGGCGGTGGGATGGCGGCGTGGCCTGGGAGGAGCAGGCGCATGTGGGAAGGGCAGGCGAGGGAGGGGCAGGCTCTGTGCACGCATGCGGCATGGGAGCGTGGCCTGTGTGGCCCTCGAGGGCTCAGTGGGCATGTGGATGGCCGCACACAGCGCGCATGCATGCGGTGGGATGGCGGCGTGGCCTGGGAGGAGCAGGCGCATGTGGGAAGGGCAGGCGAGGGAGGGACAGGCGCTGTGCATGCATGCGGCATGGGAGCGTGGCCGGTCTGGCCCTTGAGGGCTCAGGGGGCAGGTGGAGGGCCGCACACAGCGCGCATGCATGCGGTGGGATGGCAGCGAGGAGGGGGCGCATGTGGGAAGGGCAGGTGAGGGAGGGGCAGGCTCTGTGCACGCATGCGGCATGGGAGCGTGGCCTGTGTGGCCCTGGAGGGCTCAGGGGGCAGGTAAATGGCCGCACACAGCGCGTGTGCATGCGGTGGGATGGCGGTGTGGCCTGGGAGGAGCAGGCGCAGTGCAGACCCTTGACTGGATGTGGAAGCTGTGGCAAGCCATCGCGGGGGCGGCACCCCCAATGCCATCAACGGAGCTGGTGGTGGTGGGAGACCCGGAGGCATGGGCCCCGGGGGACAGCTTGGCGTGGCTATGGCACAAGCTGCGGTGCCACACTGTGCACGCACTGTGGGAGTTAGCAGCGCAGCGGAGGGAGGCTGGAGACCAGGCAGCGTAGACCAGGCAGCCCAGAGGCGCAGCGACAGCAGTGATCGCTCGGCTAATAGCAGCCCTGCGCAGTGAGATCAGACGGGATGCTTGTATCTTGCAGGGCAGGTGGGACATCGTTTTGCTGCAGGAAACCCACCACGCATCTGAGGCGGAGGCGCTAGGGTGGCTGCGCGAGGGTGCTGGCCCAGCACAGGCTGTCACATGGGCCTCCTTTTGGTCACATGGCTCGTCCCAGTCTAAAGAGGTAGGCATCCTTTTCCGACCCAACGGACCCTTCTCTACCGCAGACGGGTCCATGGCCAAAGACCAGACCGGCAGGGTGGTGCGCATTGATGGCCTGTTTGGTTCACAGCCGCTGTCTGTCATCCATGTATATGCACCTTGTGAGCCCGAGCAGCGTGTGCCCTTCTTCTTGCATGCCCTACGGCCCCTCATACCCACAGATATCCCCGTGTGCATGGGAGGGGACTTCAACTGCATAGCATGCACCCAGTTTGACCAACAGGGCTGCAACTCCTCTGGGCGGCTGGTAGGGTACAGTGGCGGGCTGGACACCCTCCAGCAGGAGTTTGACCTTGTGGACACCTGGCGTCATATCCACCCACACAGCCGCGACTTCACCCACATCGTCACCTCTGGGGCCTCGTCGGCGCGACTGGATAGGTGGCTGGTATCCGCCCCCCTCCTGGACCAGGCCCAAAGCTGCGCCATCCAGGCCACCACAGGCCTACCTGGAGACCACCAACCGGTAACCCTTGCCCTGAAACCCGCCATCTGCTTGCCACGTGGCCCCGGCGTGTGGTGCTTCCCCACCCACCTGCTTGATGAACCTGAGTTCTGCACACGCATAGAGCGCATCCTGCAAGAGTGCCCTGCTGTGGACTGCCCCCCCACAGCCGCACCCGCGGCAGCTAGGTGGGACTGCCTGAAACGCAGGGTTCGAGACGCCGCTGTGCAGTATAGCTTTTGGGCAGCACAGCAGCGCCGCCAACGCCATCAACAACTTGGCAGGCGCGCGCAGCGCGCCAAAGCTGCACTCATCCGCCAACCGGCTGACCCCCAGGCCCTCCAGGAGTGGGCCGCCGCCACCAGTGCCCTGCAGAAACACCAGACACGTGCAGCCCAGAGGGTTGGACTGTTATAGCATTATGTTATGATCGCGGTCTATTATGAGGGCCTTCGCATCAAGGGCATTTATGAAGATTATGCTCTCCAGAGCCCCTCCATGCACTGCCACTAATATGGACATATTGGCCATATAGAAACATAATCAGCAATATCTCCCCTTACTGCAATACCGGCCATAATCACATATTGGCCATAATCACATATTGGCCATAATCACATATTGGCCATATAACCTCATACTGCTCATACTGGTTATATCCTCATACTGCTCATATTGCTCATACTCGCCATACTTGGGTGTACCCTCATACTGCCCATACTGGTTGAAACCAAAATACTGCTCATACTTGTCATACTCGCCATACTTGGTGTAACCTCATACTGCCCATACTGGTTGAAACCAAAATACTGCTCATACTTGTCATACTCGCCATACTTGGTGTAACCTCAT
>JAULBX010014426.1:0-11116 GCA_032358255.1 Heterotrichella gracilis | reverse complement strand
ACTGCCCATACTGGTCGTAACCTCATACTGCTCATACTGGCCATACTGTCCAAGCCATCATGTCTGCCATACTACTAATACCGCATGTAATGCCATACTGCTCATACTGTCCAAGCCATCATGTCTGCCGTACTAATACCGCATGTAATGCCATATTGCTCCAACAGGTCATAATGTCCTAATCGCCCATACCGCAAATACTGCCCGTAGTGGTCTTATTAGGCATACAAAGCATATTGGCCATCGAGCCAACACGTCCATACCAGACATATTACCATATCCCAGGCATACTGTCGAATTAGTCATACTGCTGGTGCAAAACATAATCCTTCCCCTACACTCATACTACTTATAATACTCACACCCAGGTACATTTGGCTGTTGAGGGTACCCTACTGCCATATTCGTCTCAAATGCCAATATTTAACATAATGCCCTCTCATCCACCACCAACAATATTGTGCATAATTTCATACTGGCAATAAAAGCTAGAACAGACATAATGCGCTTGCCATCGATACTGCCATATAGCCTTATATTGCTCATACTACCCATATTACCACTTCAGCCACACCGCCTACCGTGGTACAGGTCATACTGCTTATTCTGGACACACTGTCATACTGCTAAATTTGCTCATATTGGCCATATCACCATATCAGCCACACCGCCTACCTCAATATTGGCTATAATATGAATATTGAACATACTGCCCTCGCCATCACTGTTGCTCATACTGCTCATACTGCTCATAATGGACATACTGGGTGTTGCGCTGCATCAGTTAAACTGCGGTATTGGTCATACTATAAATATTGGACTGACTGCATGTGAAGATTCTCTGGAAACTGTATTTAATATTAAATCATTGGCGAGCAGGATTCTACGAATGCAGCAAACGAGAGCGAAACGAACCACCGCTTGCATTGACTGTAGCTGCCTGTGGGTTTGCTACTTGCCAAAAGTGTTGCACCACTGGTACTCTGCCCTCAATAACTTCTGCACATCCGTTAGCACCGGTGCAGGGACGCAAAGAGCGTCGCAACCCGGCGCATGCCGCGGAGAGTTGCGGTAAGGGCATATGCATGCAGAACCTGCAACACCACTGTTTGCCCGTTTGTAGCGAGGGACACCAGAGGTCAGGAATATATTTTCAAGGCTCTTGTTTACTATACTGCTAGCATACAATGGCATTCCCGTTTTCGGTTGGCTGAGGTCTTATCGTCCACAGAGTGATGGCGCCTGAACGAGAGGAAGTGCCCAAGGAGGGGGCGGCACGCGTGGTCAAGTACATAGTGGAGCACTTATGGCCAAAGAACCCAGACTGGACAGCGTTCCACGCCATCATCGCCGTGTTTTGTCACGCATATGGGGAGTCCTGGGGAGTAGAGCCGCAGCATGTCCTGGGGGCGGTTCTTACCACGTTTGCTGCCTACACTTTCGGAGCTCGTGTCTGCCCCCAGTTCAAGCCTTTTATGCAAGAGCCAATAAATTTGTGGCTCATAATCGGGCAGCCATCTGGCAGCGGCAAGGTAAGTTGCGATTTTTTTCCCCTGGCATGTGGCATGCGGGCATGTCAACTGTACAGCTGCAACTCGTGTGCATACATAGGTCAGCCTGTATCTGGTAAGGACGTTTATTATTTGGTGCAGAGTGTCGTGGAGCGCTTCATATTGCAGATTTGTGGCCAGATAGACAAGCTGATATTCCAGATGTCAGCTGAGATAGAAGCTGAATATTGCGGAGGTGAGATGCCAGCAGGACTCAGCCAGCACAGGGAAACCGTCATAAGTGGTACGTATTTATTCATGCAAAACCTGTGACGCCTGATATTAAACGTTCGCTGGTTGCCATTTCAAGGCAGTGACTGTGAACTGAACGGGAGCCTGTTGCTTGTGCAGAATGGAGCAATGAAGGCCTGCTGCGAGCGCTGAGTGAACAGCCTTGCCGCTGTTTGTTACTTCTTGAGGAGTTTCGCAAGATGGCAATCATGCTGGGTGAGTTCTGAGGCAGTGTTTGTTGAGTATTAAGGCTGTCTGTATATGCCTTTTCAGATGCCGGCACCCCCTGCCTCTCCACACACCCGTTTTACCTGTTGAGCACCGTGGTATGTGTAACTGCAAGGCGGGTCAAGGGACCTGACGGAAAGACTGACACAACAGACCTGCTGCGGATGTTCAGTTCTGGCGAAACAAAGAAGTACCTCGCCAGCAGCACGCGCATGGCGGGCAATGTTGGGTGCTGTGTGCTGTCATGGTCCCAACTCTTGCATCTGGTGAAGGAGGTGATTGCTGAACGGTTGTCAGGGGATGTTTCTGGATTCGTCTCCAGGTTGACAGTCATGTTTCCTAGGGCAGTAGCAAAGGCTTTCGCATTCGTGGGCGCTTTGCCTAACATGGAAAAATGGGCAGCCAAGATGGGCTACACAGAGCTGGCTACAACAATGGCCCCTGAATGCACCCAGGTGCCTGCAGGCGCAGCAGAGAAGCCCACTGCTGAGTTGCTAATGGAGACAGTGCTTGGCAAGGTATGTTGCAATAGCTGATAGCCCCCGCCCCTAGGGCCGGCATGTATGGCCTCCTCCTTGCCGCATATAGATGGAGGTTATAATCAAAACCAAGCTATTGGATTGTGCTAACGCCGTGTACTGTTATGTAGGGGCTATCCATATGCGCAGCATATTTTTTTGGCAAATTTGCCGAAGGGGGAGCCACTGGACCTCTGCTGCACCTGTCGAAGGAGGCCACAGAGCTGTACGCTCAGAAGTTTGACTATGCAGCAGCAAAACTGAATGAAAGCTGGACAGTCAACTTTGATGAATCGATGGCAGGTGCGCTGGTCAGAGGTCTTTGGGGAATTAGGCATAAAATGCTATAAATTCTATAGCTATTGGTTCCCCTGATATTCTCCATATTCCTTTGATCAAAAAATGGGGGCTTGGGCGCATGTGTGGATGCATCACAGGTAGTGTTCTGACTGGCATGTTGTGCATGATGGCCACTGCCTGTTCATTGTAATGTGCTGCCCTGACTTGCGTCCTTGTTGTTGTGCAGCCAATGACAGCAAGCTGCGCATGCTCCTCCCCCGCTTTGCTGCCGCCTTCCACATCATGGAGGTCTGCTTGCTGGGTGCAACTGGGGCAATCACAGAGGGTGAGGTTGAGAGCCAGTTGAGCGGTGACATCCCCTGCCATGCACTCGAAGCGGCCATCGAGTTTCTCAACTACTGCAACCTCGCCAAGTCTGCCCCATGGGAGGAACTGATGTTTGGCAAGGGCAAGGGGCAGCCCACCAGCAGTGGATCAGGCATGTCTGACCCAGAGAAGCAGCAGGCTGCTCAGCAGGCCAAGGTTGACGAGGGCTACAAGATCCTGGGCAAGTGAGTGGATGTCTGATTTGCACCCTGACCGGTGCACAGGCAAGGGTTAAGCAACCCCTAAACATTAAAACTCTACATCAAATGTGATTTGCCTGAAAACTGTATGTGTACAGGGACCTGAATACCTTTAGCCCTGAGGGAGCACCACTGGATTTGCACCCCAACAGCGCACAGGCAGCCCAACTCATGCACCCTTAATCCATAGATGACACCGCTATGTCATAAATCGTAGGCGACAGGAACACCTCTGATCTCACTAGGACCTGAAACCCTCATATCCTTGCAACAACGGCCGTGAAGAACAATTGGAAGAACTATAAGTATTCTCGATTGTTGCCATGCAGGAAGCTGTGCAAGGTTCCTGGCAACACGATGCATGGAGGCGCGATGTGTGCCCCCTTCCAAAGTACTACAAACATGTTCAAGAACAACGGCCACCCATCCGCGGTAAGGATTGCACTTCCTAACGGCTTGCGGCTTTGATGTGCCATGTAAAACCCTAAAATAAATGCTGTCTTTCTTCTCTATTACGCGGTTGGGTAGTCATAATCTGGGACCCTTGACCCGCAGACTCTAAAGACCATCATTGAGCAGTGGCTGGGCGGTGCAGCGGCGGCAGCAGATGCTCCCTGGAAGGCGCCCTTCAAGATGGTGCCCATCGACAAGAACAGCTGGCAGCTTGTGAGGTTGTCAGAGGAGGAGCTGCAGGGGGACGATGGGGCACAGGTACGCAATTTTCTTCTACTCCCTAGGCACCAATCTCCTGTCACCGCCTGATGTCCACTATGCAGTGCTGCGTCACATCGTGATGGGTGTTATTTAATCGTTTTTTTGCCGTGCTTGCAGGTGGACATGCAACTCAGAGAATACGAGTCCTCCCTAGAAGAGTACCTTGTCCTGGCAGCACAGGCACCTATGTTCGTGAAGAAGGCTACCGACAAGCCAACGGGGACTGGCCGTCGCCCTCTGCATGCTGTGGACGTCAACAAGTTGACGGCAGCAGGGCCTGGAGTCCTGTTGCATCGGCATGAAGCGCCCGCCTCTGTACAAGCTGCTGCACCATGGTCAGCTGCACAGGCACCACAGGTTTGACAACCATTTCACGCCTTGCCAAGCATGGTCTCTGCTGCATTTGCCTGCTGCCTGCCAACTACCCGTCAACAGTGCTAGTACTGGTATTCTCTAGCTGGCCAACTTCGTGGTGTGCAATGTGTGTCACTGACGCGGTTGTTCCAATGCAGCTTGTGCAGCACAGGCCTGCTGCCGTGGCGTCAATGCGGCCCTCCCCGTCTAGTGGCGCCTATGGGTCGCCCTCAACTTCAGGGGGACGCATGGCGCCGCTGGCTGGAGCCACAGCAACCCTCCCTCCCGGGGCAGCAAGGAGTGGCAGCAGCCTGTTGAGCAGGTTTGGGGGGGGCTTCAAGGGTCTGCTGAGGCAACCGACGGTGCGTAGCAGAGGCTCATGCGTTTGTATGGATGGTCATGTGTGCCAAGGGGGCTAAGGATTATCTCGCAAGCTGCTTGTGATTTTCAAATCGTTGTTGCTGGCCTGCCCATGCACGCCACAATGCAAATGGGCACGCAGTTGGCGGGTACATTACTTGTCAGTGGCTGCACTCCATGAGCGGGCGCACCCGCCCTGAATTTATATTCTATTCTGGCTAGCTTTACTTTTGTTTGATGTTGATTACTAAGTCGGCGCACTCTATGGCTCAGGGACAAGGCAGCGGAGCGACAGCGCCGGGGGCAGCAACCAGCCACCGCTGGCATGCGCAGGAGCCTGAGGACATGCTCGCGTTTGAAGTCACAGAGACTGAGGATTTTGGCCTGGCACAAGCCGTGGCTTCACAAGGGTCACAGGGTGGGGCTGTGCACTACGCTCGTGATCCCCAGGACGGTGGGGCTGACAACGGGGGCTTGCACACCATCCAAGAGGAGGGGCAGGGGGACAGGTATGAGGTACGGGCGCCGCAAAATGTTTAAGCTGGCTGGCCACCATTCACGCCCAGACAGGCTGTCGTTCTCTAGGTATAATGTAAGTGCACTCTTGCGACCCATAGCAACAACGTTAAAGTCTTGTGATTTATAAGCATTGTATATGTAAAAATATTTAGGTCGATTTTTTAGCATAAGCAGGTCCAACGGGCTTTGCTTTTGTATATTACTTGGTGGCAACGGTGTGGTTGATCAATTGCACCATTTCAATGTTTGCGCAGGGACTTGTGGATGTAGAGCGCGGCAACTACAGCCATGACCACAGCCCCACCAGACTGCTGCAAAAGGCCACCTGTGACTTTCTCCTCCCGCACCAGCAAGATGAGGTACAGACCGACCTACATGATGCTCAAGGCGATCCTCTGTCTCGGAAGAACCTGCGTTCGCCTAGCGCGCAAGCAGGCAAGAGTCCGGGCACAGCGCAACACAGTGACGACACCAAACAGCGCAAGAGGCGATCCACAGCTGGTGTGCCCAAAATGAAATTATCCCCTAGTGGGAAGGGCGCTAGCCACGGGTTCACACGCCCGGTCACCACGCGAAAATAATTCAACAGCCACATTGGGGGTATTTGCGCACATCATGCACAGGAAAATAAACTTATGGCTGTCATATATTATGTCAGCATGGACTCTGACGTGTGCCACACCCTCAAGGTTCCATTTTTTCAGTGCTTTGTTAATAGACCAGGTAATACATGGCAATATTGGTAAAGTTTCTTGCGCCACTAGTAACAATGTAAAGTCACTTTGGTCCCGCCCTGCATTGGCACAAAATTTTTCATGCTGCAAAGTTTGATTCTTTTCGGTACGCATTATGCGGCGTTTCATTACTGCGACGCATACAATCAGTGTGAATGTACATATAAGGAATGACCAAACAAGCACATTTTACCACATGCACGTTTCATCATGTGCATGTCAAAGAAAGCACAGTTTACTTTTAAAAGTAATAATTATCCTGCGCCATGCACAGTGGTACCACGTGCATTCTTTTAAGCAATGGAGTCATACTTGGTCATGCCGCGGCTATTGTCGAGCCAGTTTTTGGCATGTACACACTGTAGTCATAATTACCGTGGGCTTACAAGGTGTATACCACAAGTTTCAACATGGAATATTTGGTTTATCACTGATCAGAAATGCCAGGTGTCTGTGCAATGCAAAGACTTAATGGCAATTGCCTATTAGCTTAATGGCAAATGTGGACTGTCAATGTGCCACTCTTGCAAATTGTGGACTGTCAATGTGACAGTCTAGCAAGGCATTTGTTTTTGTTTGTGGCTTAGCCATCCTAGTGCAAATTGCCTTGTTTGGTTAGATGGCTGCAGTCTTATTCATAGGCTCAACAACCTTGCCCAGGGGATGGCTGTTATGTTGCTGCCCAATGTGGCACAGCATGCTGTCATTGTAGACCTAGGTACCGTGCTAGCATCATGTACCGTCACTAATTGTCCAGGTCACAGGGGATGATGTATCCCATAGCAGCTACGATTCTGTAAAGCCGCTGGTGACATATAATGCGTGTCACCGCTGCACTGCTAAATCCCATGACCGTGCAGTGCTGTTCTACAGCAGTTCTACATATAACGGTGACTAGGCCCAAAGCCTATTGGACACATCATGTATAGCCAGCCGTCGTTTTCTGAAAAGCATGGCCACCCCCCTCAACCCCTGAGGTCACCTAGTGAGTGCCCTCCCTTCACCTTTAAAAGGTGAAATTCAAAATTTGTCAAAGCATGGCCATTAAATTTAGTACTACTGAATTTTTGCGCATGATCTCTGTCGCTGAGCGTGGCAACCTGCCATACTTCAGGGCACCAAGTTTGCAAATACCTAGGATTTGCATGCTAGCTTGAAGCACCGTAGAATGTTTCAAGTACAGACATTCAATTGCCAAAAAGGTATAATTTAGAGGACAAAGACTGCAAAATAATGTCGTTGCGCAGCAGGTCCCAACCCTGAGAAATGGTCACATGCCGGGCGCTGGCGCACATAATACCATGTGGCAAAAGAAGAATGTTCATCTGACATACACAAGCACAACGGTGTCGGCACATTTCCTGACCTAGAAAACAAAATATCTGGGTCAGGCCAGGCGGCAACGTATGATTATCAACAGCGCAGGGGTTTCGTACTGCAGGTGCTGGAAAGCCTTGGCTATCACCTTCAAAACATGCTGGGGTTGTCCCTATAAAAAAAAAGAATGCGAAGATCATTATTATTTCACAAGATAAAAATTGATCACAAGGTATATTCTTCTTTAGATTCTTTAGCAGTATCGTGACCTGCAAGGCTATCTCTTAACGCTTGAACAGTTCTCCTGAAGAAAATGGAACAAAGACCATGAGCATGATACAGATCTATAAATATTAAAAACAATCATCCAAGTTTCTCTCATCTCCGCCCTCATTATCAAATAATCCGAGCAACAATCCAAGATCCAATGAACCGGCAGCCGTCCCAAAAACAACCCAAGCATCTAAGAGGGAGAATTCCCAGAAGGGAAATCAATCAACATGGGCAGATCCAAGAAACGGCCTTAAGGAATAAAGACAGTATTTCCTATCAACACCTGATTTCTTTTGAGGAAGTCCTAGGTCACTTTGGGTTGTTGCAATAAAGGAAGGCTTGCAACGCCGGGTGCGGGTTGCTGGCTGTGCTGCGGATCGTTGGCTGTGCGTCTGTCTTGTTTGGCGCGTCCCCGACCAAGGGCCACAGGCCCTACAAATTCCAAATGAAGCTTCTGTCTCTTCTGAGCATGTCTTAGAAGGGACTTGGATAGGCCCAGCCTTTGTTCGGGCTTATGTCGCCTTACCAGAGTGTCGCTTGCTTGATTTTTCCAGGTGATCTGCACCACCGCATGGTAGGCGGTAGCGCTCTTCATAGGCAGGAAGATTGTTGGCGACGTTTTTTCTTTCTTGCTGCAGCTTGAAACGGCGATCTTGATAGACCGAATTCCCACAGAGACGTGCTGTGCGGTACAAAGTGCGACATTATCCAATGCTTGACCATGGGTGTCATGAAAATGAAAAAGGGATCTGGTTTTTTTGGGGTGCAGCGCTTTGACAGGCAAGGAGAAAAAAAAGTGCACATGCATACAGCAGCAGGTCTTTTACATGCTGATCATCGTCAGCCTTCTCTTGATTATGAAACGTAATGTGCCACCTTGGGACATATATGCCCCACATAGATCACAACCAGATCTAGCATCACAACCAGATCTAGCATGCTTGAGCTGGGATCTGCCTGATGGCTAGCACCAAGAGATCTCTTTGCGGCCGCAACGCTTCGACGAATTGATTGGCCAAACAGAACTCATTGCGAACTTAAAAGTTTTCGTAACATACTAACATAATACAAAATTTCGTAAAGGGTTTGGAGGCCTTGATACTGCGACCAAGTGCTCGAAGCCGGTGGCATTTTGGTGGGTGAAGAAGTGTCTTTGCAGCTTGATGCAGAATGGGAGATGAACTGAAAAGGCGATTACAGGCTACCCGGAAACAAGAATGCTGACTAAGCCAAAAAAATTGTGATACTACTGCATTGCAGTATAGAAACCTAGGTAATCGTGAAATTGAAATTGCGTTGCCGCATTATCAGGGCGCCTTCCACTCATCAAATGTTGTCTTGGCCCTATTTAGAGCAGACTGCAACAGCTCATTATCCGGGAAAGTGCCTACTTCCCCCAAATACCAGTCTGGAGTGGGGAATGGATCTTGCAGGGATGCAGTAGATGCCCAGTGAACCATAAGCCCCTGCTCACCCAAGCGTCTCTCCCGCCGCATGTTGTGCAGGTGACACATTCTGATGACGTAGACAAGAAAGCGGGACCTGTTGAAGTGGCGCACAATATGCTTGAACCCCGCCAGCCAGGAGAAGGTCTCCTCGCACACCTGCGTGGTAGGCAGCCAGGCGTCGCTATCAACACAAAGGCCAGTGCCACTTTAACCCTCTTCCACAATACCCTAATATTTGCAGGGGCCAACTGCTGTCACCGATGAAATTATAATCATGATGCGAGATGTGTGCAAGGGAAGCGAGGAACCCCGGTGGATGCATCAGGCTTACAACTTGCAGAAGATTCACACACTTTGCCATGCAGGCTTTCAAAATAGCCTACCTCTGTGTTGACATCATCCAATTCGGCTATTTGGTAGGGATCCATGAATTTCTTGCACCATTTATCCACGTGGTTTGGATAATGGAACTTGTCAACAAACACCCTGGTCCGAGCAAACGCCCGTTGGAGCAGGGTGGTGCAGGGGCGTGCAAAGCGGATGGGATTGTACATGTACCTATGCATCAAAGACACAGGCATTGAGCAACTGAATGTAAGCCGCCAATTAAATCTTTGAACATTCTTTTCAACCATTGACCCACATGATGCCGCCCTCACCTGGCTAGATGACAGCCGTCGTCATATCCCAAGTATAGAGGCACCCGCTTTGTTACACCCCACAGCCACATCAGCTGAGCATACACCTGCGAGATGCTGCGCCACCAGAAGGCATATGTCAATGGCGATTGTGTCAGCCTTGCCATTGTTAGGCGTACATTAGTCAACGGTGGTACAAGGAGGGCATGATGGCCGGGCATTGGTGGTTGGTGGTGCTAGCAATGACCACCTAAGGATGGCTGCATAATGTACCTCTCAGTGCCATACAACTCGCCGATCCCAATAATTATCCCGCATGCCCAGCAGGTGGCCAAGATGCCTGCTGTGCGCTCCTTCCCACTGTGCTTGTCTTTGGCAGTCTGGCAAGTCAGCTCTGCCCTGCTGGCATTGTCATCATGATTCATGGCCAATGCACCCATTCCACCAAGCACAAATCGCGATGGGTCAATGTTGTGCTCAGACAGATATGCTGCCACGTTGCTACATGCGGCTACCCATGAAGGCATGGCCAGCGCCTGCACAGCACAAGGCCAAGTGTTACCGTTCGATGACTCCAACATTATGAGTGACCAGTGGTTGTAAGTTGCCATGCAACGGGCAAGAGCAAAAATAACTCCAAGGCAAGGAAGGAGTCCCCCTATAATGCAAACTTTGTATGCAATGCTGCGCAATAGATCAAGTTTATATGAAGAGCCCACAAGTACTTCTCTTACCCTAGTCTCATGATACTCCACTATGCACATCGCCGGCAGGTCGTAGGCGGCCGTCCAAAGATCATGTTGGGGGGCGTATCCAAGCCAGCGAGTCAAGTGGTCATACCCAGTAATTTCACCAGTATTCTTGTCTACTGACTTTCTTATGTATGTCAAGAAGTCAACTTCGTAGAGGTCGTTGCCATCCAATGGACCAGGCTTTGAATATTTGCGGCTTGTGCTGGATTTACTGCCCCTAGAGGATGATCCTGGCTGCAGCAGCTCACCACCAAGCCCATCAGCAGCATTGAGCGATCGCAATTTATATGCGTGGCCAAAGGATTGTTCAGTAGGAACCTGAACAGCACCTGTGTTGGGGGTGATCGCGGGGTAAGATGCGCACATGCATGAGACATCAACGTCGGCACACACAACTTGCGGCATGCACGTGCAACCGCTGCCACACTAAACTAGCCGAAGTGTACGCACTGCCTACATTTGATGCCTTTGCATGGCACAAATTCCTCGGGGCAAGGTGTGTATAGGGATCTGGCCATAGCAGTGGCCATAAATACCTTTTTTTTTTTTTTTTTTTGAGGTGTCCACGTTACAGTTGCAGCCGAAGGGCCCGGCACGCCAAATGGAGGCGCAGC
>JAULBX010014425.1:0-99892 GCA_032358255.1 Heterotrichella gracilis | reverse complement strand
ACTCCGCTGCCACTAACACGGGAGATTACTCCGCTGCCACTAACACGGGAGATTACTCCGCTGCCACTAACACGGGAGATTACTCCGCTGCCACTAACACGGGAGATTACTCCGCTGCCACTAACACGGGAGATTACTCCGCTGCCACTAACACGGGAGATTACTCCGCTGCCACTAACACGGGATCTAAGTCCGCTGCCACTAACACGGGATCTAAGTCCGCTGCCACTAACACGGGAGATTACTCCGCTGCCACAGTAGAAGGAGAGCAATCAGTAGCAAGTTCATTAGGGATTGAAGGAAAGGCGAGAGGCAAGAAGGGTTGCTGGATAGTTCTTTCGGAATGGAAGCAAGACAAAAATTATAACTGGCATCGCAAATCAGTTAAAACATTTTTGGTTGATGGCAAGACTGTGAAAGAAGATACTTTTTACACTTTAAAAAATGGCAAACTTAAAATTGTTGAAGATGAAAAATAGAGCTACACCAACAATAACAAAGGTTGAAACAAATAAAGTTTATGGGAGGTTCTAAATGAGTAAAGGCTTCTATAATACCATACACGCGCAAGGGCAAATGCTTTTGGATTTTACAGAGAAAGCTGAAAAACAAAAGGTTGTAATATTTCAATTCTTTGAATTGAATAAATACGCTGCTTACACTCCATTGGAAGTTCAGAAATGGGTGAGCCTACAAGGATATGGTTATTTAATTGGAAGCATCAGAAGAACTATAACAGATCTAACATCTGAAAAAAAACTAATAAAACTGGAGGAAAAAGTCAATGAAAGACATGGCGCTCCAAATCATAAATGGCAATTCAATTTAAAATACAATGAAGAAAGCAAAGAGGTAAAAAATGTTTGAAAAAGTTCTCGAATCATTAAAAATACAAGTGCCAGTAAAGGAACATAAATTCCATCCAACACGAAAATGGCGATTTGATTATGCCTGGCCAGATAAAAAGATTGCGCTTGAAGTAGAAGGTGGTGTATGGACAGGAGGTCGGCATACAAGGGGAAGCGGTTTTTTAGGTGACATTGAAAAATATAATGCTGCAGCAATGTTAGGCTGGAGAATTTTCAGAACCACGCCAAAAGAATTAATGCAAACTAAAACAATTGATCTTATCAAGGAAGTATTAACCAATAAATAAAATAAACAAATGGCAAAAAAACCAAGCAAAAAGAAAAATGACCAAGAGGAAATTCAAAAGCCACTTGAAATCGTAGAAGGTACGATAAAAGATGATTTCTGTAATTATTCCTACGATGTTAAGACAGGAACAGGCGCTGGCTTTAATCACAAAGTAAAAGGCACTGGAATTATTGATCCGGATATGCACATCGCCTTTAGAACTTTAAATGCTCACCTGGCAGTAATTGATGATGTATTTAAGCACAGTGGTGTTGAGATCGTTGACATCAATGCCATGCACAACAATGAGCTTGTAGGGCTTTATTCAGTAACCGGCTTTATCATTAAAGGAAGCAAAGATGATGAGTGCATCATTTTAAAAGGTAACAAGTATTTAACCTCAACTGGTGGCCGCATGGAATTAGTAACTCCAAAGATCCCAATGGATAAATTGTCATCTTACCCATGGTTCGCAGAATTGAAGGAAGCTTCTGATAAAGTTCGCTTAGAAGTTGAACTGTATCACGGCGGTAAATACACAGCTGTTGAGCAAGAAGAAAAGAAAGATCCTGCACAGCTGACAATTTCAAGTGAAATTGAAAAGAGCGAAGAAGAATTTGAGACCGCTAAAGTAGATTAAGATGAGCTTTACTCCCCGCCCATATCAAACAGAAGCTATAAACGCTGCAATCAATTTCTTCAAAAATAATGAGAAGGTGAATGCATTTGAAATCCTGCCAACCGGATCAGGAAAAAGTGTTGTCATTGCAAACATTGCTATGTCCCTTGAAGGAAAGACAATTGTGTTCCAACCTTCCAAAGAGATCCTTGAGCAGAATTTAAAAAAGTTTATGTCTTATGGTTTTAGGGCGGGGGTATACTCAGCATCTGCAGGCTCAAAGTTCATTGACAAAATTACATTCGCCACTATTGGAAGCGTAGCAAAGAAGCATCATTTATTTAGAGATGTAAAACACATTATAATTGATGAGTGCCACTTGGTTAATTCGGAAGGTGGAATGTATGAAGACTTCATTAAAAGCGTGCCAGAAGCAAAGGTATTAGGTTTAACAGCTACACCTTATCGACTAAGCGCAAGCTTTGATGGCGCGATGCTTAAATTCTTAAACAGAACAAGGCCAAGAGTTTTTAATAAGGTCCTTTACTACATTCAAAATGATGTGCTATTCAATGCCGGGCATCTGGCAAAATTAGAATACTTCAGTTTTAATGTGGTTGATAGGACCATGCTCCAGATGAACTCTTCTGGAACTGATTTCACGGACGCTTCGATCAAAAGTTATTACAGGAAAATTGATATGCCAAGGATCACAATTGGTTATGCAAATCGTGTACTGGCCAAACGTAAAAACCTTTTGATCTTCTGCTCACTGATATCGGAAGCGCATGAAGTAGCTGCTGGCATACCGGGATCAATTGTTTTAACTGGTGATACTGAAAAGAAAGAACGTGAAAGGATCCTTACACAATTTAAAGCCGGTGTAATTAAATGTGTGATCAATGTAGGTGTGTTGACAACAGGATTTGACTATCCTGAATTAGAAGCGGTATTGATTGCAAGGTCTACAATGTCCCTGGCTTTATATTACCAAATCGTTGGTCGGGCTATGAGACCACACAAGGATAAAGAAACGGCGTGGATAGTTGACCTCGGGGGAAACATCAATTTGTTTGGAAAGATCGAGACTATGAAAATAACACAGTGCCCAAAAGGATTGTATTCCATTTGGAATAATAACAGGCAGTTAACGAATGTAGCATTCACTAGAAATTGAAACAGAAGGAACTAATATTAAAAGGAAAGTTATGCCCTTACTGTTTTGGTAAGACTGCATATGTAGATAGCAAAATAGTTTATGGAAGAAGCTATGGGATGATTTACTTATGTGGTTTGTGCGAGGCCTGGGTAGGTGTTCACAAAGGAACAAACAAAGCATTAGGACGTCTCGCTAATAGTGAGCTTCGACAATGGAAAAAAGAAGCGCATTCATATTTTGATTTGTTATGGAAAAACAAAATTAAAAGAGGTTTTACAAAAAACCAGTCCAGAGATCTCGCCTATATATGGTTAAGCACTAACATGAACATTCCAATAAAATTTACTCACATAGGAATGATGGATGTTGAAGAGTGCAAAAAAGTTATTGAATTATGTAAACCTTGGTTATCAAAAATAAAATGAACGAAGAGACAAACACTGAAGTAAAACTTGAAATGAAGTTTTGCACTTGCTGTAAAACAGACAAGCCGATCGATGAATTTCATAAAGGCGTGCATCGCCACAGGTGTAAAATATGTAGCTCCGAATATTGGAAAAATTATAAGGTTTTCAAAAACGTTTTGAATTTGAACGGCAGCTTGCACACACGAAAGAATGAACTGAATAATAAAGAAATAAAAGTTATTCAGTCACTGGAAGACCAGGCTTATGAAACTGCAATGAAAGCGCGTGGACAAATCGGTAAAGTACCAGTAGTATTATTGATCGCGGCCACAGATGATTTTTTAAGAGTAACACAAAAATAAATTAACCCCCAAAAACAAATAAAAATGAGTGATTTTTTCAAACAATTAGCAGCTGCCTTAGATGATAGACAGGAACTGCGCATGAACGTAAAAAAAATTGGTGAAGATCTGGTTGTAACCGTAACACCAAACTTTAAAGAAGCAACTAAAAACATTGAGATGTCTGGCTCTCCGGAAGAGATGGATGAGAACTTCATCAATGAAATTAAAAAGCCTTTAGAAGTTAAAGCGGCATTCAGTTCAAATGCTGACAAAGTAAAGGAAGAGCTTGAAGAAGAAGAGCAAGAAGAAAAGGATGATGCTGAAAAGAAAGATGCAAAGCAAAAATCAAAAAAGGACACTAAGAAAAAGCCAGCTCCTAAAAAAGTTGAAAAGCCAAAGAAAGAAGTTGTTGAAAAGACTGAGGCTGTTAAAGAAGAAGGACCGTCTAAAAAAGAACAATTCGATGCTCACATGGCTGACGGTAAAAGATTACACCAAGAAAGAAAATATCATGAGGCAGTTGAAGCTTATGTAAAAGCTTATGAGATATTCCCGGACAAAGCAAACAACGCTTTAGCTATGGAACGCAAATGGGCAAATGCAGTTAGCAACTTACCAAAACCAAAAGAAGAAACACAAACCACTTAAAATTGAAACCATGGCATACGAAGTAAAAAACGCAAAACGAAAATTTGTCCTTGAAAAAGGAAAAGGTAAAAAGGATCAAGTTGAATTGACGGACCCGCATCCTAATATGTCAATTCAAGAAGTTATTAATCATCATAGTCGTAAGCATCCTGAGCTAGTAACAGCTTCTATTGATGGTCCAACTATGGAAGACGGAGTGGCGGTATATAAATTCACAACTGTAATAGGTGATAAAGGGTAATGAAAACGCAACATGTTATTAGAAACATCAGCAAATGCAAAACAAATCCAGAAATAAACACAGATCAGCAAAGAACCTTCGCGCAAATATTCCGCAAAGCAAGAAATTCAAAAAAGAATTACCTGCACACAGGATTTCAGGAAGAAATAGAAGGGGAGGAGTTAGCGTTGCCACCGAGCCAGTTTATAGAACCAATTTTTTAAACTGGCCGATTAAACCGATAAGCGCTTTTAAAATTAATTCTGAGCGAATATCTGTAAGTAGTGAAGATCTCAAAATAATGTTACCACAATTATACAAGGTGCTAAAGACTGTTCCTGAGTTTAAAGATGATAAGCAATGGAACGGATTTCCTTCTCTTGAAGAACTTGCAGAATACCTTTTCGCTGAAGTAAAGAAAATTATCCCAAAAGGATTTAATTACGTAATAACAGGTTCAAGCAAATATAGCAACTACGAAAGCTTGGCGATTAACTATTACAAACCTTTACCTGAGTTAAGTGATGATATCTTTTACTGCCCTTTGGAATGGATAGATACTTTAAAAAGTAAAAATCCGGAGCTCAGGAATCTTATTCAAATGATGATTTATAGTATTGCTAAAGAGTTCAGTATCTCATTCATATACAATAATTATAATGACATGGTCATCAACGATATTGAAGCTTATACAAATGGAAATGATGACGATGATGATGCTATTTTATATATGGATGTGGCAAAATACGAAAAGAAAGGTGTAGCCTATGAGTTTGCACAAGAATGTAAAAGGTTATTAGTTAACAATTCACAAGAGAGCGTTAAAGAATTAGCTAAAAATTATCGTCCAAATAATTCAAAACAACGTGAAATAAAAAGATGGCTAATGGCTGGTTGTGAAGTATTGGAACATAAATTCTGCATTTACGACTTTAGTTTTCCATACATAGATCCTGAATGCTCTGATGGTGAACCTGTGGGTGTAGATCAAACAATGACTTTTGAATGGTCTTTCCACGATGCCGTGTTTGATCATACAGAAAGTTGGATCAACAGTATTGAACAAGAAACTGGTTCACTAGAACCTGTAATGCATGGATATTATAAAGAAAAGAACTCAAAAGAACCTTCGTCTCCGGAAGGGTTAAAGAAACTACAGAAGTTCTTTAAAATAGGTCGGAGTATTTATTTCAAACACTATGATGAAAAATTAAAAAATGAATACAATAAAAGAAGAATCCATCTCGAACTTTGAACCTCACCAAGTAGTGGTGATTTACAAAAGAGAGGGCGAGCAATATCTCGAAACGCACAATGTTATTAAATCTGAAAAAGGATATACCTGGTCTGAAGGGAAACCTTTTCACAAGGAGCAGTTGGCAGAACTTTCAATGGCATTGGGTGATCAAACATTCACACCACTTGAAATAAAAGGATTGTTTCCTGAAAACGTTTTATACTTCAAACAGACATTTACTGATATACACCTTGTATGGTGGCTACCACCATCAAAGCGGATGTTATATTTTGCAAAGGATCTTAAGCTTGAAAATACAACCTACAACTTACCGGGATTAATATTTTCTGTAAATGGTAAAAGCTTATATGTATTTGCGGTAAAAGGATCTTCTAAGCCAAATTTAAAAACCAAACTATTTAAAGGACCATTTCATAATACTTCTAATACTGGTGATGTGTGTCTTGGTAATGCCGGTGAAACAAAAAAGAAAAGGATCCTGCAGGAAGAGATTGCAAGATGGGAAAAAAGGTTTTTTAATTCTCGCTTCACACATGGCGGTAACAATATGGCGGCTGGCTATAATATTAATGTGACGTTAAAAGCAGCTGTGAACAGAAAATTTAATGAAGATGCGCTTGCTGCTTCACCGATCAAAAAACTGGAATCATTAATCAACAGAATTATTAAATGAAAAATAAATTAAAAATACATTACACAGCACCTTACCTGATCAATCCACAGCATCCTGTTACAGTCCAAGTAATAGGAGCAGGAGGAAATGGTTGTCAGGTCCTTACCCAGCTGGCGCGAATGGATAAAGCTTTAAAAGCATTAGGCCACACGGGACTTCATGTAACTTTATTTGATGATGATGTTGTATCTGAAGCAAATATGGGCCGGCAATTATTCTCTCCTGTCGATATAGGATTAAACAAAGCCGTTGTATTGATTACACGTTACAACAGGTACTTTGGAACTTCATGGAAAGCAGTACCATTTAAATTTAATGAAAAAATCCTGCTCGAAGACCGGAGCGCAAATATTTCTATATCATGTGTTGATACAGTTGAGGCCAGGAAAATAATTCAAAAATGTCTTTATCAAATTAAATCCAATGAAGGAGAGCCTTTTAAAACAAGTTACTATTGGATGGATCTTGGCAACACACAAAATGCTGGCCAGTTCGTTATTGGAACGTTAAGATCAATTGCGCAACCTTCTGCATGTGCAAATAATCCACAGGCAGTTGACGGCGAAGCTCTGGATATATTACCGGACGTATTTGATAAGTTCCCGGGCTTTAAAGATCAAAAGGATAAAGACACTGGTCCTTCATGTTCTTTAGCTGAAGCATTGGAAAAACAAGATCTTTTTATTAATCCGATACTGACACAATTCGCGATGCACACACTATGGAAAATGTTTCGAGAAACTAAGATCACTTACCATGGCACCTTCATCAATTTAGAAACCTTAAAAATTGCACCAATTTATTTATGAGCAAAGAACTACCATATTTTAAGTTTGAACCTGCCGGATGGAAATTTGGCCGGATCCAAAAAAGAAGCAAAGAAGCAAAAGTTGCCTTCATGGATTTGATATGTAAGTACTGGCATGATGAGTGCGTAATGACACTTGAAGATGCAAAACTTGATTTTGGTGATGACGAGATCTCAGAACTTTTAAATTATAAAATATTAAAGCTTGATGAGGAATTTATAAAAGTAGATTTCCTTGATGATCAAATGCTTGAAATTCAAAGCACATCAAAAAAGAACTCCGAAAAAGGTCAAAAGTCTGCCAAAATTAGGGCTGATAAAAAGCTTGAAAATTCCAACCAAAATTCAACATCGGTTGAAACTGGTTCAACAGACGGTCAACTAAACTCAACAAATAAGATAAGAGGAGATAAGAGTAAAGAAAATAAGATAAAAGAAAATAATATTGAAGAGCGCAAATTAAAATTTGCTGACACACTCAAACCTTTTTTAGAAAAGTATGGGAAGAACCTGCTTAATGATTTTTATAAATACTGGACCGAACCAAATACTTCAGGAACAAAATTCAGACGCGAATTAGAAAAAACATGGGATGTAAGCCGAAGGTTAGAGACCTGGGCTAAGAATGATAAAAATTTTAAACCTGTAGCTGAACAAACAACTGCTAAAAAAAGACACCAACCAGTATGAACGAAATAGGAAAAACACCACCACACGATAAAGAAATTGAAGGAGTAGTGCTTGGAGCTTTGCTTTTAAGCGCAGAGAACCTGCCAAAGATCGCTCCAATTTTAAAAGATGAGTATTTCTACTTAAAACAAAATCAATTCGTTTACAGGGCAATTAAAGCAATTTGGCAAAGAAGCGAACCGATAGATATTTTAACAGTAACCAAAGAATTAAAAAAAATGGGCCGGCTGGAAGATATTGGTGGGCCGTATTATATTTCCCAATTAACAAACAGAGTTGCCAGTGATGCCAACATCGAACATCATGTATTGATTATAACTCAATTTTATTTGCTTCGAGAAATAGAATCTTTAGGCCGCGAAATGAATTATCTGGCTGGTACTCCAAACGCAGATCCTTTTGAATTGGTAGATAAAATCAATAAAAAAATTCAAGAGATCACTTCATTCACTTCAAACAATATCAAAACTGTTGGAGATGTTTTTTCCGAAATGGTAAAAGATATTAAAAATGTTATTGAAAACGGATTGCCCACCGGTCTGTTAACTGGACTTGAAAATTTGGATAAACACATGGGGGGCTGGCAAAAAGGAACTTTAAACATTATAGCTGCTCGTCCGGGTATGGGAAAAACAGCCTTTGCATTAGCTATTGCCAAAAATGCTGCCATGATGTTTAACAGACCAATTGCAATATTTTCTTTGGAGATGACGGCCAGACAATTAGTTGGAAGGTTAGCTGCATCAGAAGGCGAAGAAGGTAAAAACATTAGTTCAACCAGAATTAACCAAAAGAAAATTAATTTACAGGAGTTGCAACAATTAACAGGGAACTGTTTTAAATTGATGGCAGCGCCAATTTACATTGACGATACTGCTGGCTTAACTTACTCGGACCTTCGCGCAAAAGCAAAAAAATTGTTTTATGAAAATAAGATCGAGTTGATCATTATTGATTATTTACAATTGATGTCTGGTGAAGGAAAAGGAAATCGCGAAGCTGAAATTTCATTTATCAGCAGGAATTTAAAAACACTTTCAAAAGAGTTGGATATCCCAATTATCGCATTATCACAATTAAGTAGGCAAGTGGAAAGCAGAGCGTCAGGCCCAGATGCATACCGTCCTCAATTAAGCGACTTAAGAGAATCAGGCGCCATAGAACAGGATGCTGACACAGTATCATTTTTATTCAGACCTGAATATTACGATTTGTTTCCGGAAGGGTATCCTTTTGCTAACAGAACTTTAAACACAAAAGGGCTTTTAATTTTTGATATCGCTAAAGGTCGCGAGTTGCAGATCTGCGAACAACCTTTAAAATTCGATGGTGAATTTATGAAGATAGAAAATTATGACTTCAACACACTTGATGCTGTTATTGAAAGCATGGCAAAACTAGAATCAAACAAAAACTTTTTAATTGATTAATTATGGCAGACACAGAAGAAAAAACATTTAAACATTACAGGCAAGAGTCACGCATCGATTGGGGCTCTTATTTTGAAAAAGGTCAAAAAGTCGATCGGGATCAAATTCAATTAGGCTGCCTTTTACGGATCGCTGATGCAACTGAAGCAATGTCGCAAAACCATGTCCAGATGCAGGGCGATTTAAATAAGGCAAATGCAGATTTGGAATGGTATCGCAACGCATACAACAAAGAGAAAAAAGCAAACGCTTCATTAAGAAGTTTAAATACACGATATAAAAATCAATTGAAAAAACAATAATATGAACACACAAAAATTTATTATCTGGGATAGTCAAAAGAACTGTTGGTTTAAACCAACGTACCCAAAGGACAAAGTAAAAAATACAGAAGAGATCTTCTTTTCGCAATCGGGTGAAATGTATCTCCGGGAGAACGATGGAGTTGATCCGTGCGACAAGCTTACGCATATTCCTGATAAAGGTGGCCGGTTTATCCCTTGCCTTTACACTGGAGTAAAAGATACAAATGACGTAAAAACATATCAGCACGATGTGATTAAAACTGATATCGGAATTGGTAAAGTGGTATTCTCTGCTGGATGCTTCATGATCGAGTTTATAAATGAGAAAGAACCAGCTGATGAATTGCTTTCAATGGAAAGAAATCTTTGGAAGAAGCGCAAGTACGAGCGCATCGGTAACCTGATCGAAAGTCCTGACTTAGTAAACCAGATTTGAAATTTATAAAAATATTAATCAAAGTTCTCTTCCTTCTCTTTTGCTTCTGGCAATGGGGATTGGAAGAGAGCGATAAACAAGAAATAATTAAGCAAATGGAAAAAACAGATTTATTCTTAGTTCTTAAAAAAGAAGCATACGAAGTTACTGGCACGGAAGAAAAACCTTTTGAACTAAGAAGTCCAAGTAAATGGATAAAACAACGCCTATTTAATAAGGATGGCTCTAAAAGACATTACGATACGGTTACCATACAATTAGGCACAAGGCAACCAGTTCAAAGAAAGACTTTTTTATTTGATGGATTTTTTGAAACAAAGCACGAACAACTGCATGAGTTCAGTAATGGCTTAAAATTCCTTGCACCTGTTGGATATTACTGGATAAACTTAAAAAATAAATAGATGGAAGAAGCATTTTGGTTAATAATTGGAATAGCTGCCGGTGGTGCTGGAGTATATTATAGTTTATACCGTCCAGACATGGAAGATCAGAATTTAATAATTGAGAACCAGCAAAATGAGCTAAACGCTTGTAAAAAACATATTCAACATTTAGAAGCAAACAGGAGGTAAAAAAAATGAAAAAAATAATTATGTTACTACTATTAGCAGGTAGTTTAAACGCGCAAAAATTTGATACGACAAGTAACCCCGTTTCATTTAAAATAGATTCAATAGAATTTAACGGAAGGTGGAACGCAACCGGCACTACTTATATAATTGGAAAAATTTATAACCATTCCCGTTTAAGAGTCGAGGCAGACAATAACAAAGGCTATGCAAGTTTAGGTTATGATAGCGCCACGGTAACTATTAAAGGCGATACTGTATTGATTGTAAAAAAGCTTCTTAATTTGATCGAAGAACAATTGAAGGAAATAAGCCAACTAAAAAAAGACATTGCTGTTTGCGTTGAATTTTCAAATAACATTCCCGAATATCTTAGATCAAAAGAAGGTAATTGTAAGTGGCCCAAATATAATAAAATGCTAAAACGGCATGGATATACGGTCGTGCGAATGAAAAAAGCAAAACCAAGATGTCCTTAATCATGGCGAATTGTAAAAAAGTAAGCTTTGGCAGCGAACAGATAGCCTTGTTTCACATTAACAAATTGAAACTAAATTCTGATAGAAACAGGATTCCCATTCGTACATACAAATGCGAGTGCGGAGCCTGGCATCTTACAAGCCGTATTTCATTCGAAGATCTTCGACTCGAGAATGATGAAGTTCGAGCGCAAGCAATTGAGCTTGTAAAAGAGATCGTTGACCTCAAAGAAGAGGTAGAGTTTTTAACACGTAAGAACGCACACAAAGCCGTTGTTGCGTTGAAGCATGATCCAGAAATTTCAAAACTAAAGAAGGAACTCATCGAAGCAAACAAAACAATTTCTAAACTTCGGACTGAAGGCAAGGAGTTAATACATAAAATTTTAATGCTTAGCAAAAATAAAGACAAATGAAAAAAACAATTTTAATGAAGGTCACTTCACGAGAAAGAGAGGACCAGCTTGTAAAAACAATAAATGCTTATTTGGAATTAGCTGCAGATCCTATCAATATGATTTGGCTCTTCACGCTTGATGAAGATGATATACGAAATGGATCAACAGTTATTCCAAAGATCATAGACCTTTTCGATCAAAAAGGTTTAATGACTGGATTGGTTAAATTTCGCATAGGCAATTCTGAAAGTAAAATTTATGCAATTAATCGGGACGTTGACGGTATTGAAGATAAATGGGATATACTTCTAAATATTTCCGATGATCAGGTTCCAATTGAAAAAGGATATGATGATAAAATAAGGGCTTTTATGCCGGCAGATCTTGACGCGTCCTTATGGTTTAATGATGGCCACCAAAACAGCATTAATACAATGGAAATACTAGGGTTCAATTATTATAACCGAGACAAATACATTTACTACCCTGAGTATAAATCTTTCTTTTGTGATAATGAAAGCACCGCCGTGGCAATAAAGCGAGGCAAATTAATTCAGATCAGGGAATGTATTATCAGGCATTTTCATCCGGGATGGGATTCAAATTGCAAAACGGATGCTTTATATAAAAAGAATGATCAACACTGGAAGCATGATCAAGATTTATTCACAGAACGCTTTAGAAAAAATTTTACAATATGAAACTATCCATTTTAATTTGCACAACAGTTGACAGAAGACAAATGTTTGAAGAATTGTTTAATGAATTTTGCAGACAAGCTGTTAAAGAAACTGAAAACATTGAAATCCTTTATGAAGAAGATAATAAAGAGATATCAGTAGGTGCCAAACGCCAAAAACTATTGCTTAGAGCAAATGGTGACTATATTGTTTATTTTGACAGCGACGACTTCCCTGCGCATAATTATGTAAATGAACTTTTAAAAGCCATTGCGCAAGATCCTGATTGTATCGGCTTTTTAATTTCATGTAATATGGAAGGAAGAATGTGTATGGCTAAAGCTTCAAACGTATATAAGGACTGGGGCGATCACACTGACGGATTCCGTTACGTTAGAACCATCTATCATAAAACGCCTGTTAAACGATCCATTGCTTTGAAGATTGGATTTAAAGATATGCGCTATGCGGAGGACTACGATTATGCTAAACGTCTGAAAGAAAGCGGACTTCTGAAAAAAGAAGTATTTATCAATAAAGTATTATACAATTACAATTATAAATTTCAAGACCCAAAAACAAAGTATGGAATCACAGATTAAACATTGCATCATTAATGCAAGTAATGGCGCCGGCTGGTATCCAAAAGGCACTGAGCGATTAAAAAGATCGTTAATTCATCACGGCTTCAATGGTGATATATTAACCTGGGATAAATTTCCAAATAATAACTATGACGAGAGCTGTCCTTATAACATAAAAGCAGCTGCGTTCGAAGAGGCCATAAAATTAGGATATACACACATTCTTTGGTTGGACTGTTCTGTTTGGGCCATAAATGATCCGAATAAAATATTTGATGTAATTAACTCCGAGGGACACTATTTCTGGAAAAGCGGTTACAACTGCGCACAAGTGTGCTCTGATAAGTGCCTTGAATATTTTGGTATCGATCGCGATACAGCTGAACAAATGGAAGACTGTTCAACATCTATGTTTGGAGTAAATATGAACAACGAAAGATCTGCACAGTTCATTAATGAATTTATTGAAGCTGCTAGGAATGGAGCTTTTAGTGGTTCACGAGAACATGATAATCAAAGTCAGGATCCGCGCTTTATGTTCCACAGGCAAGACCAAGCATGTGCCTCAGTAATTATTGGACTTCTGGACATGGAAATGTATGATCCGGGAATCTATTCCAGCTATTATCAAAACGAAATAAAGGATTCACTAATTTTTTTTATGAGGGGGATGTAATATGAACGACTATTCACAACATGGAGAAGGTAAGATTATTGCTGACTTCTTTAAAGATAAAATTGGCACTCTTGTTTCATTAGGTGAGAACGATGGCAAAACACTTTCGAATGTATTAGGCCTTTTAGAGGCTGGCTGGAAGGGTCATTTGGTTGAACCATGCAAACGGTCGTTTACTGAATTGAAAGCCCGGCACAAGGATAACAAACAAGTTAAATGCCATAATTTTGCTATTGGTACAAAGGATGGTACAGTTGATTTTTATGAATCAGGCGAGCATTTAGGTAAAGGCGATCATTCCCTATTATCGTCAACGAGCTCTGAAGAAATAAAGCGCTGGGGAAATACTGCACAGTTTGAAAAAACAACAGTAAAGTGTAAAACGTTTGAAACATTTATGTATGAAAGTAAATGCTTCACTGCAGATCTTATAAGCATTGACTGCGAAGGTGTGGACTATGAAATATTAATTCAAATACCTTTTGACCTTTTGAATACTTGCATGGTTGTTGTAGAAACCAACTCTGTAGAAGATAAAAAATATATCGATTACATGGCCGGCTTTGGTTTCACTGTTTATTTTAAAAACTTCTGTAATATAATATTCACAAGATGAATTTCTTAACACTTCCAAAAATAGTTATCCATCTACCGCATCGCGTGGATAGAAAACAATCCTTTATTCGGGAGGTTTCTCATTTAGGATTAAATGAAAATGCTTTTACTTTTATTCCCGGAGTAATAGATGAAAAGCCATCCCGAGGAATAGGGATGGCTCATGTTAATGCCATGGAGGAAGGGTTTAAAAAAAGCGATTTCGTTTTAGTATTGGAAGACGATGTCACGCTTCCCGGTAGGCACAAAACAATTGAACACATCAATAAATGTTTAAGTGATCTGCCAGCTGACTGGGATATCCTTCTTGGTGGCCTTTATCAGCAAGAAGGACAAGCACCATTTAATGAACACTGGGATCGTTTAAATACCTTCAGTGGACTGCACTTTTATATTATTAATCGGCCAGCCTTCGAAAGAATAAAAGAAAATTATAAATTTGATGATCATATCGATCGATGGATCAGCCTTAACCAGTTTAAGGTTTTTGTAATGCATGAGTTTTGCGCAATGCAATTGGATGGATACTCAGACAATATGAAGTATGTAACACAGTACAATAGGTTATACGGTAAAAGATTTAATATTTTGAAATGATAAGAATTGAAGATTTAAGAGTTGGAAATTTAGTGTTACGTTTAGGCGAAGAACATGAAGTTACAATACAAACATTTGAAGATATAGGTCAAAGTCAGTATAACGAAGAAGATTTTAATCCAATTGCATTAACAAAAGAGATACTTCGCGATAACCTTGGCTTTTCAATTCATGACATGGGCGACTTCTGGCAATGCGAAAAGGAAGATTTTGTATTGATACAAGCAAAACTGATTTTAAAGCCCAGCCATGAAATGCCTTACACGCTACCTCTTAAAACAACGGTGCCAAAAACGATGCCTTTTAAACACGTTCACCACCTACAAAACGTTTATTATTATATCCAACAACATGAGTTGGTTTGGAAAGTAACAAAAGTGTAACTTACATGAATGTAACATGGAAATAAGAAAAGACTTAACGCCAAATCAAATTAGTTGGCTTCGTCACATGATTAAAGGAGAGAACGGTTCTATTTTTCATGGAGGGTTGGCATCAGGTAAAACTTTTGTTGAAAAAATATACAGAGACCTTATAGCGAAGTATGGCTCCGCGGAACTGGATTTTTGTAAATGTGGGGATGTTTATCCAATTGGCCAGATGAAAATGGATAAAGACCTTGTTTATACATGCTCTAAATGCGCCAAAGACCTTATTTTAAAGGTTCAATTTGAAGATTACATGGTTCATATCGATACTTCAGGAGATTGGCTCCAATTCAATGTTTTTCATATGGACACGGAAGAAGAATATTTGAAGCTATCAGGCTCGTATTGCTGGAGGGGTGTCTGGGAAGGCAGGCTTTATTTTAAAGATAACGAATATTGGGGTGAAGAACTTATGGAGCTGGCCAAATTGTATGAGGAAAAGATCGAACCGGCCTGTAAAGAAATTATCAGAAAACGATATCCCGAAGAAACTTTAGAAGATTAATAATCACAAAACCGTCACAACCTTTTTCTTTAAACGTTGAGAGCCCTGATAAATCAAGGCTCTCGCTGTTACATTTGTACCCGGGACGGGACTTGAACCCGTACATCCGTGAAGATACAGGATTTTAAGTCCTGCGTGTCTACCAATTCCACCACCCAGGCATTTCCCTTGCGGGAGGTGATTAAAAAAAGAGCTTTTCAGCTCTTTTTGAGCGAAAGACGGGTCTCGAACCCGCGACCTTAACCTTGGCAAGGTTACGCTCTACCAACTGAGCTACTTTCGCTTTTTCCCTTTTGGGGAGTGCAAATGTACTGATAATTTTTATTTACCAAAACTTTTTTTGTGGAATTATAGAAATAAAGCAAGGATTAACCCCCTACCAGTTTCTTTATTTCATTCAATTTTAGAAGCGCTTCAACGGGTGTTAGGGTATTAATGTCAGTTCTTAAAATATCTTCTTTTATCTGCTGCAGCAATGGGTCGTTCAACTGAAAAAAACTTAATTGCATATCGTTCGATTTTTTTGGATTGTTTTTTTCCTGTCCATTAACTAACAATTCGTCACCATCTGCAAATTCAAATTCATGTTCTTTCTCTAATTTTTTTAAGATTTCGTTCGCCCGCTCAACCACAAATTTAGGCATACCTGCCATGCGCGCTACATGTATACCAAAACTATGTTCGCTTCCGCCCTCCGCCAACTTCCGTAAAAAAATAATTTTGTTTCCGCTCTCTTTTACCGAAACATTAAAATTCTTTATGCGTGGAAAAAAAGTACACATATCATTTAACTCGTGATAATGAGTAGCGAATAATGTTTTAGCTCTGTTCTTTGGTTGGTTATGAATATATTCCGCGATGCTCCAGGCTATAGATATACCATCATATGTGGAGGTTCCCCTTCCGATCTCATCCAATAAAATTAAACTCCTATCGCTTAAATTATTTAAGATACTTGCTGTTTCATTCATCTCCACCATAAAGGTAGATTCGCCTGAACTTATATTATCTGTCGCGCCAACGCGAGTAAAGATCTTATCGATGATTCCTAAAGTAGCAGCATCGGCCGGAACAAAACTTCCTATCTGCGCCAGCAAAACTATTAAAGCTGTTTGCCTTAACAAGGCCGATTTACCACTCATGTTTGGCCCGGTGATCATCATGATCTGGCAAGTATCGTTATCTAAAAAAACATTATTAGTAACGTATTCAGTGCCTACGGGTAATTGTTTTTCAATAACAGGATGTCTTCCTTCAACAATATTTAAAGCGTGATCATCAGCGATCTCTGGTTTATTATAATTGTTTTCTGAAGCTAATGTTGCAAAGCCACAAAGCACGTCCAGCTTGGCAAGCAGCGATGCGTTCAATTGTATTGGCAACAAATAATCACCAATATCGCGCACCAAAGCTTCAAATAACTGTTGCTCTAAAGACATAATTTTATCCTCAGCGCCTAATATTTTTTCTTCGTAAACTTTTAGTTCAGGTGTAATATAACGCTCTGCATTAGTAAGCGTTTGTTTACGGATCCATTCTGCCGGCACTTTATCTTTGTGCAAATGGGTTACTTCTAAATAATAACCAAAAACAGAATTGTATGCCACTTTTAAAGAGGAAATTCCCGTCTTTTCAACCTCACGCTGCTGTATCTGCAACAAATAATCTTTGCCACTAAAAGCAATACTTCTTAATTCATCTAACTCTGCATTAATACCTTTATTAATGGCATTGCCTTTTAAAATATTTACAGGCGCATCTTCATTCAATTCGTTTTGTAAACGTTCACAAATTAATTGACAAGGATTTAGCTGATCGGCAATCTTTTGAAGTGTTGGATTTTTTGAAGAAGCTATTTTTTCTTTGATCTCGCTGATGATCAATAACGATTTTTTTAAATGAACCAATTCTCTAGGATTGGTGCGCAAAGCAGCCACTTTAGAAATTAACCGTTCAAGATCGCCAACTTCTTTTAACAACGCGGCAACCTCATAACGGTTCTCAATATTGGTAACAAAATATTCTACTGCAGCCTGTCTTTCTTTTATAGAATCCACATTTTTTAACGGCAAGGCCAGCCAGCGTTTTAACAAACGCGAGCCCATGGGGCTAACTGTTTTATCAATAACATCAATTAAACTTTTTCCATTCTCGTTATTGGAAGAGTATAATTCTAAATTGCGAATAGTAAATTTATCTAACCATACATATTGATCTTCATCAATACGGCTGATCTTATTAATGTGTTTTAATTTATCATGTTTGGTCTCTCCTAGATAATGCAGGATGGCACCGCAGGCACAAATAGCAAGGTTTTGACCCTCGATACCAAAACCTTTAACCGAGTTGGTCTCAAAATGTTTTGTTAAACTTTCGTAACCAAAATCGTAAGTAAAAGCCCAGTCATCCAAACCAAAAGAATAAAAACGATCGCCTAAAAGATCATTCAATTGATTACGTTTGTTTTTTTCGTAAAGTAATTCGTTGGGTTTAAAATTCTGAATTAATTTTTCTAAATAGGTAATAGAACCCTGCGCCACTAAAAACTCACCGGTTGAAATATCGCAAAGGGCAAGGCCTCCCTGATCTTTATCAAAATGAATAGAAGCTAAAAAATTATTTTGCTGATGATTTAATATCTTATCATTAAAACTTACACCAGGTGTCACTAACTCGGTAATGCCACGTTTTACAATTCCTTTAACGGTTTTTGGATCTTCTAACTGATCGCATATTGCTACACGATAACCTGCGCGCACAAGTTTTGGTAAATACGAATCTACCGAATGGTGAGGGAAACCAGCCAATTCGATATGAGAAGCTTGTCCGTTAGCTCGTTTGGTTAAAGTTATACCTAAGATCTTAGAAGCTTTGACAGCATCCTCTCCAAATGTTTCGTAAAAATCTCCCACACGAAATAACAATATTGCATCAGGGTATTTAGCCTTGATAGCATTGTATTGTTTCATTAAAGGGGTTTCTTTATCTTCTGATTTTGCCATAGCGCGGACATTAAAGATACGATATCCATAAGGTATTTACGGTACTTACTTTTTAACAGGACACCTTAAATTGTTAATAGCAAAAAAAATCCCAACCGGTTAAGATTGGGATCAATACTGAATTTTGTGTTAGGTTATTATAGTGCCTGAGAAAATCCATCACGGATCTTATCTGCTTTATAAATACCACCGTATAATTTATCTTTTATTTTACTGAAAGATTCAATTGTATATTTTACATCTTCCTGTGTATGCGTTGCTGTTGGAATTAAACGTAAAATGATCATACCCTTTGGAATTACCGGATATACTACCATTGAACAGAAGATGCCAAAATTCTCACGAAGATCGATCACCATATTCGTCGCTTCAGGTATTGAACCGTTCATATAAACCGGTGTTACCATTGTGTTTGTATCTCCAATATTAAAGCCTGCATCAACCAAACCTTTCTGAAGGCTGTTTGCGATCTCCCATAATTTTGTACGGTACTCAGGATGTTTATTTAATAATTCCAAACGTTTTAATAAACCATATACCAATGGCATTGGTAATGATTTTGCAAAAATTTGAGAACGCATATTGTAACGTAAAAAGGTAATGATCTCTTTTGTTGAACTAATGAATCCACCGATCAAAGCAAACGATTTTGCAAATGTTCCAAAATAAATATCAATACCATCGTTGCAACCTTGTGCTTCTCCGGTACCACCACCTTTAGGGCCCATTGTGCCAATGCCATGTGCATCATCAACAAATAAACGGAAAGAGAATTTCTTTTTCATTTCTATGATCTCCTTCAATTTCCCTTGATCACCACGCATACCAAAAACACCTTCGGTTATTACCAAAATAGCACCACCGGTAGTTTCAGCCAATTTAGTGGCACGCACCATTTGTTTTTCAAAATCTTCAATATCATTATGTTTAAAAACATAACGCTTGCCCATGTGTAAACGCACACCATCTAAAATACAAGCATGACTTTCTGCATCATAAACAATTACATCATGACGGTCAACAATAGCATCAATGGCTGAAACCATTGCTTGGTAACCGAAATTACAAAGTATAGTGTCTTCTTTTTGAACTAATTTAGATAAGCCTCTTTCTAATTCTTCGTGGTAATCAGAGTTTCCACTCATCATACGTGCGCCCATTGGAGCCGCTAAACCAAATTTTGTTGCACCTTCAATATCCGCTTGCCTAACTTCGGGATGATTTGCTAATCCTAAATAGTTATTTAAACTCCAGTTCAATAATTTTTTACCACGAAAATCCATGTGCGGGTTAATATCACCCGTTAATTTTGGAAATGTAAAATAACCGTGAGATTCTTTTGCGTGCTCGCCAATAGGACCTAAATTCGCTTTAATTTTTTCGAAAATATCTTTCATTCTGCTTGTTTAATTGATGGGTAAAGTTAAGATTTTTTTAGCTCATTTTTAATTGAATTTTCAATATCGGCTAACATGTTGCTATAGTTGGCTTTAACAAAGGTTTTGCCAGTAACTTTTTCGTATAATTCAATATAACGGTTGCTAATTTCGGTCAACCATTCGTCACTCATCGCTGGAATTGTTTGCCCTTCTTTGCCCTGGAAACCATTCTCAATTAGCCACCGTCTTACAAATTCTTTACTTAATTGTTTTTGTTCCTCACCTTTTTTTTGGCGCTCTTCATAGCCTTCCTTATAAAAATAACGTGATGAATCAGGCGTATGAATTTCGTCCATTAAAGTGATCTGGCCGTTGTATAAACCAAATTCATATTTTGTATCTACTAATATCAATCCCATTTTATTGGCAATTTCTTGTCCGCGTGCATACAATGCCAACGTATATTTTTCTAATTGCTCGTAATGTTCTTTGCTAACGATGCCTTGTTTAATTATTTCTTCGCGACTAATGTCTTCATCATGTCCTTCGGAAGCCTTGGTAGTAGGAGTAATAATAGGTTGAGGTAATTTATCGTTCTCTTTCAATCCTTCCGGCAAAGTAACACCGCACAAAGTTCTTAATCCACTTGTATAAGTTCTCGCAGCATGCCCCGCTAAATAACCACGCACAACCATTTCTACTTTAAATGGCTGGCACATCTTACCAATGCTCACGTGCGAGTGTGGTGAGGAAATTAACCAGTTAGGAATAATATCTTTGGTAGCATCTAAAAAATGTGCGGCTATTTGATTTAATACTTGCCCTTTATAAGGAATTCCTCTTGGCAACACTACATCGAAGGCACTAATGCGATCGCTGGCGATCATTACCAGTATTGAGTTTCCGATAGTATATACATCACGTACTTTGCCTTTGTAATATGCAGTTTGATTTTCGAATTTAAAATTTGTTGCATCTAATGTTTTAATACTGCTCATAGTTTCCATATTACTATTTTAATTATCTAATATTGTCCAGGTAACTAAACCTTCTTTTGTAAATTTAAATGATTGTACTTTTCCACCCAGCGCTTCGAGCGATTTTGCCACTTTTACTTTTGTAACACCAGGACATAAAAAGAACATAAAGCCGCCACCTCCAGCACCGCTTATCTTGCCACCAGTAGCACCGTTTTTTAAAGCTGTGTCGTAAATATTATCAATTAATGGATTGCTGATAGAATTGGCCATAGCTTTTTTATTTTTCCAACCAAAATTTAAGATCTCTCCAATTTTATTTATTTCTCCACGCAACAAACTATCTTTCATTTGATGCGCCTGCTCTTTTAAATTGTGCATAGCATCTACCGACTTTTCATTTTTATCTTTTACATTTTGCACCTGCTCGTTAATGATAGTAGCAGACAAACGCTGTGTAGCTGTAAAGTATAAAAGTAAATTAAACTCAAGCTCATTAACGATCTCATCTTTTAAATGCAAAGGATTGACGATAACACGGTCGTTACTTAAAAACTCCATGTAATTGATGCCGCCAAAAGTAGCAGCGTATTGATCCTGGCGTCCACCACTCATTCCCAGATCAACGCGTTCAATTTCATAAGCTAAGTGTGCAATGTCGTATTTTGCGAGCGGCAATTTTAACCATTCAACAAATGCACCGATCAAAGAAACCACAATGGTAGACGAGGTTCCAAGCCCAGAGCCTTGTGGCGCTTCGATATAGGATGTTAAACGACATGATAATTTATCTAAGTTAAATTGTTTTACCAAACGGTTGTAAACGCCAATAAATAATTCAAAGCCTTCAACCAATTCTAGTTCCTTTTTGCTGTCTAAAATTATGCAGCGATCTGTGCCATCGTAGCAAAATTCTATTTTTCCATTACTTAATGGTTCTAAGGAAGCATAGGCATAAAGATCAATAGTTGCATTTAAAATGGCGCCACCGTAAATATCAGCGTATGGACTAACATCTGTTCCTCCGCCCGCTAAACCTATCCTTAAAGGTGCCTTACTTCTTATTATCATAATTCTTTGCGTGCTCTTTGCCTTCTTTGTGAACTTTGTGGTTAAATCTACTTCATATTTATAAACTGTAAAGGCACTTCATAATCACCTTTGCGACAAAGTGCAATTACAGCCTGCAGGTCATCAATTTTTTTTGCACTCACACGAATAATTTCATCCATTATTTGAGCAGTAACTTTTAATTTGCTGTCTTTAATATCTTTCATTATTTTTTTGCAGGCTTCCTTTTCTAAACCCTGTCTAACCTTAATGTCTTTTTTTATCATCGGTCCGCTGGGATAATGCTCTTTACTTTCATCTAACCCGCGTGGATCGAGTCCTTGTTTGATCATACGTGAGTGAATAGCGTCTAAAATGGCATCCAAACGCATATCATTTTCGGTACTTACGTTAATAAGCAGGTCTTTTTTATTTAATTCGATCGTACTTTTACTGTCTTTAAAATCCCAACGGTTAAGTATGTCTTTTTTAGCTACATTTACTGCATTATCCAGTAGTTGGGCATCTAATTTGCTGGCTATATCAAACGAAGGCATAAAATTTAATTTGAATCTAAAATTAAGTATTTGCTTTTGAAATTAAAGAAAGAAAAGATTATTTTTTGAAAATTTATCAGCTATATTTTTTGATTGTTGTTTTACTTCTTTTTGCTTGTAAACCAGATAAAGAAGCAAAAGGTAATCAGATTGAAAAGCGACCTGATGCCGTCTCAAAACAATCGCTTAGCCTTCTTCTAAAGAACAAAATAAATGTTGATACCTCTTATCTTGAATTTGTATTTAAGTGTTATGACCTTATTAACGTTCAAAGCCTTGACAGCTCCATAAAGGTAGACCTTAAATACGCAGGGACAGATAATTTTTTAAAGATCAATGTTTATGATGGCCTCCGGAAAGCTTATTTCCCATGCGAAGTAGCCATACGGATCTTTAACGCGCAACACTATTTAAAACAAATAAATCCAAATTATTCATTGATAATTTTTGACGCAACACGTCCGTTTCACATACAACAAATGATGTGGGACAGCCTGGATATGCCGCCTGACATTAAATACGCCTATTTGTCTCCACCATTTTCTATCTCGTTACATAATTATGGCTGTGCTGTGGACCTTTCTATCATTGATCTTAAAACAAATAAATTACTGGAGATGGGAACCGAATTTGATCATTTTGGAAAACTATCACAACCCGTCTATGAATGGCAATTTTTAAAAACAGGTGAGTTAACGCAGGAAGCTTTTGAGAACAGAAAATTGTTAAGAAAAGTGATGCAACTGGCTAATTTTTTCCCAATCACCAGCGAATGGTGGCATTTTAATTTTTGTAACAAAGAATTTGCATCCATAAATTTCAAATTGATTAAGTAACTTTGTAAAATGAACTTTGAACTTACATCTGAATTTCAACCTACGGGCGATCAACCCGAAGCTATCAGGCAATTGGTTGAGGGCATTCGTTCAGGCACAGCTCATCAGGTTTTATTGGGAGTTACAGGTTCCGGAAAAACATTTACCGCAGCAAATGTTATTCAACAAGTAAGTAAGCCAACATTAATTTTATGTCATAATAAAACGTTGGCTGCACAATTATTCAGTGAGTTCAAACAATTTTTTCCAAACAACGCTGTAGAATATTTTGTGAGCTATTATGATTATTATCAACCCGAAGCATTTCTGCCAACTACAGGAACATACATCGAGAAAGATCTTGCTATTAATCAGGAAATAGAAAAATTACGTTTGAGTACAACTTCTGCTTTATTATCGGGAAGAAGGGATGTGATCGTTATAAGTTCTGTGAGTTGTATTTATGGTATGGGCAATCCTTCCGATTTTAAAAAGAATATTATTCCAATTCATGTTGGCCAATTGGTTTCGAGAAATAAATTGTTGCACCAATTTGTAGGTTCACTTTATTCAAGAACAACCGGTGAATTTGATCGCGGAACTTTTAGAGTTAAAGGCGATACGGTAGATGTGAATTTACCCTACGCGGATTATTGTGTGCGCATACTGTTCTTTGGCGATGAGATAGAAAGCATTGAAACCTTTGACAGTGCTAATAATCACGTGATAGAAAAATTTGAATCCTTTAGCGTTTATCCTGCAAATATTTTTGTTACCGCACCTGATACCTTACAAAAAGCCATGCACTTTATTTATGAAGACATGCAAACACAGGTTCAATTTTTTAATAAGCATGGGAGAACATTAGAAGCAAAACGCCTGGAAGAACGTGTTAATTTTGATCTGGAAATGATGCGCGAATTAGGTTATTGTAGCGGCATCGAAAATTACTCGCGGTACTTTGACGGACGTTTGCCCGGCACAAGACCATTCTGTTTGATAGATTATTTTCCGGAAGATTTTTTAATGTTGGTAGATGAAAGCCACGTGTCTATTCCGCAAGTTGGCGCTATGTATGGCGGTGATCTTAGTCGTAAAACAAATTTAGTGGAGTATGGTTTCCGCTTGCCTTCGGCATTGGATAATCGTCCGCTTAAGTTCGAAGAATTTTTCTCCATGCTTAAGCAAGTAATATATATAAGTGCAACGCCTGCTAATTTTGAGCTAGAGCAAGCGGGTGGCATTGTGGTGGAACAATTGATCCGACCGACCGGAATCTTAGATCCTTTAATTGAAGTAAGGCCTTGTTCTAATCAGGTAGATGATCTGTTGGATGAGATCCACAAAGTAGTTGAAAAAGATGAACGTGTTTTGGTAACTACTTTAACAAAACGAATGGCCGAGGAGTTGACAAAATATCTCACCAAATTAAATGTACGCTGTCGTTACATACATAGCGAAGTGGATACGTTAGAGCGGGTTGAAATTTTACGTCAACTACGTGTCGGTATGTTTGATGTATTAATTGGAATTAATTTATTACGCGAAGGATTGGATCTGCCGGAAGTAAGTTTGGTGGCTATTTTGGATGCTGATAAGGAAGGCTTTTTAAGGAATGTAAGAAGTTTAGTGCAAACTGTTGGGCGTGCTGCCAGGAATGTTAATGGGCGCGTAATTATGTACGCCGATAGAATTACAGATAGTATGAAAGCAACTATGGAAGAGACCGAACGTAGAAGAAAAAAACAAATTGAATATAATTTTAAACACAATATTACACCAATACAAGCCGGTAGAAAACAATTATTACAACCAACCTTTAGTGGCACAGAAGTTACTATTGATGGCAAACTGGTAAAGGTTTACGTTGAGCCGGAAGCTTATGATGTAGCTGCCGATCCAGTGGTTCAATACATGAGCCAGGATGAATTAAAAAAGCAAATTGCAAAAGCAAAATCTGCGATGTTGCGCGCCGCTAAAGAAATGAATTTTAATGAAGCTGCTCGTTTACGCGATGAAATGTATTCTTTAGAAAAAATGTTGGAAGGGAAAAGTTCTTAGTTTCTAGCTCTTTCTAATGACTAAAGTCTGGCGACTAACGACTAGCTTGCGTTCCATGCCATCACAAAATCATCCATCACGAAATTATTACCAATATCAAAAACGGCAGTTGATTCGATCTTAAATCCGTTCTTAAAATAAAAGTTAATGGATTTATAATTTTTGCGGTTAACCGTTAAGCTTATTTTTTTTGGGTGAATGAGTTTTTTTAATTCTTCTAAGATCAACGTACCAATTCCCTTTCCGGCTTTCTCTGCCAGAACATAAAATTTATTGAGCATCCAATGATCTTCACCTTCAGGTGTTACAGATAAAAAGCCTATGTTTTCGTTATTCATAGTTATGAAATAGAATAATTGCTTTTTTTCGTTCACCTGTTTTAAAAGGCTTTCGGTATTGTACATGTTGGTTAACATATAGTCTACCTGTTCTTGTCCGATAATAGACGGGTAATGTTTTGCCCAAATTATTTTGGCCAGGCTGGCAACTTTTTCAATTTCATTTACCTGAACCGCTTTTAATAAAATGGCTGAATCTTGCATTTTTAATTGTAACTTTGTTATGTGGCTAAATTAAGCAATACCATCAACATTGAGAACCGAAGGGCTAAATTTGATTACCAGTTTTTAGATACTTTAGTTGCAGGGTTGGTACTGAAAGGAACCGAGATAAAGTCTATCCGTGAAGGAAAGGCGGGACTTTCAGACAGTTATTGTTATTTTAGGAACGATGAATTATTCGTGAAAAATCTCCATATTTCCGAATACACTGATGCCTCTTTTTATCAACATGAGGCTTTACGGGAACGGAAATTGCTATTAAGCAGACAGGAACTAAACAAACTATTAAGAAAAGTAAAAGACCAAGGCCTAACCGTTATACCAACACGTTTGTTTATTAACGATAAAGGTTTTGCAAAAATGGAAATTGCATTAGCCAAAGGAAAAAAAGTATTTGATAAGCGCGATGACATTAAAAAGCGTGACATTGAAAGGGAAATGAATCGTAAGTTTTAATTATAAAATTTTGAAAAATGGAAAAAATTAAAATTCTTTTTGAGACTGTTTTAATATGCACAGGCATCTTCTTTTCCTCTTGTGGAAAGGGTTACGAAGTAAGGGTAACCAATTACAATACTGAACTTTTAGATACTGTAATTGTTGGCAAAGAGCCGATCATTTTTGCGAAGATAGAGCGACAAACAACAACTGAGTATAAAAAAATAGATTCGGGCGATCAGTTTATCCGTGTTATTACAAAAACAAAAAAAGAATATACTTCCACTCTTTCAGTTCCTAAAAAAGGTACAGGGAAACGTACCATTCAAATAGATGGATTGAATAGGATCAGCGTGCTAGAAGATTAAATTGCGAAGAGCAATTTAATGGGGTTCACAAAGCGAAGAGCAATTTAATGGGGTTCACAAAGCGAAGAGCAATTTAGCAAGGAATAAGACTAAGTGTTTTTAGTGCGGCTAGAACTCGAAACAAAGAAACCCGAAATATTAATAAGCCCTCACGTTTTTACCTTCCATGTAATTTACAAAGGCTTGATTACTTACTTTATTTCCACCCGGAGTAGGGTAGTTGCCACTAAAGTACCAATCGCCCAAATTGTTAGGACAAGCGCTGTGAAGTCCATCTAATTTTTGATAGATAAGAACTAATTCGGCATTTAAATTCTTAGGTTTAATTAATTCGGCAATTTTATCAGAGATCTGCTCAGCTGAAAAATTTGCGTAAATTTCTTTTACCAAATTTGCTTGCTCTTCTTTTGGTTTTTCAACTTCTTTTTTAGTCCGCTCATAAAGATCTTTAATAAATGAATCTTTACCTAGCTGCTTTAATAAAGCAATAGCGGCCTCAAAGGCAACAAATTTGCTCATTACAGCCATATCAATACCATAACAATCAGGATATCTTATTTGCGGCGCAGAGCTAACAACAATTATTTTTTTTGGTCCAAGACGATCCAAAATACTTAAGATACTTTGTTTTAAAGTAGTACCTCTTACAATACTGTCATCCAAAATAACTAAACTATCTACACCTTTTTTTACAGTGCCATAAGTTATATCATACACCAAATTTACAAGACTGTCGCGGCCTTCATCGGCAGTAATAAAGGTGCGTTGCTTGGCATCTTTTAAAACAACTTTATGAATGCGCGGATGTGTTGCTAATATTTTTTTTAATTCAGGTCCGGATAAATTACCGTTCAATTTTATTATCTCTTCGGCTTTCCAGGTATTTGTGTGGTCATCTAAACCTTCAATTAGCCCACCAAATGCCACTTCTGCAGTATTGGGAATGTAACTGAATACTGTATTTTCAAGATCGTAGTTAACCGATTTTAAAACACTCTGCGTTAAATTTCTGCCTAATTGATTACGCTCTTTGTAAATATCAGCATCGTTACCACGACTAAAATAAATGCGCTCAAATGAACATGATAATTTTTTTTGAGGCTCAATAATTTCTTCTTCAGTAAGCGTACCATCTTTTTTTATGATAATAGCGTGACCCGGTTTAATTTCTTTTACATTTTCAAAGGGCACGTTAAAAACAGTTTGTATTACTGGTCTCTCACTTGCTACAACAATTACTTCATCATCTTGATAAAAATACCCGGGCCTGATACCGTTCGGATCACGCAAAACAAAAGCGTCACCATGACCTATCATGCCACACATAACATAACCACCATCCCAGCGTTTACTACTCTCACGTAAGATACCGGCAACATCAATATTAGCTTGTATGAGTTTACTTATCTCGAAATTCTTATCATTCTGTTCTTTGAATTTTTTAAATAAACGGTCGTTATCTTTATCTAAAAAGTGACCAATTTTTTCCATCACAGTAACTGTGTCGGCTTTCTCTACAGGGTGTTGGCCGAGTTCCACCAAATGAGTGAATAATTCATCCACATTGGTTAAATTAAAATTTCCGGCTACAACCAGGTTGCGGCTCATCCAGTTATTCTGACGTTTAAAAGGGTGACAACTATGTACACTGTTCTTGCCAAAAGTGCCATAGCGCAAGTGACCCAGCATTAATTCACCTAAAAACGGAATGTTCTCTTTTTGCCAATTGGCGCTCTTGTATTCTTGAGGATGGTTGATATTAGCATTAACGAACAAATTGTTTATTTGTCCGAAAATGTCCTGCGTAGCCTTAGGTTCTATGGATCTTAAACGATCGAGATAAGTAGTACCCGGTTTTGCATCAAATTTTATGGTAGCAATACCGGCCCCGTCCTGCCCGCGATTGATCATTTTTTCCATCACCTGGTATAGTTTATGCAAACCATATCTCGCGGAACCGTACTTAGTTTTGTAGTATTCAAGCGGCTTTAGCAACCTAATAAGTGCAACGCCGCATTCGTGATGTATTATATCGCTCATATCAGAACTGCAAAGTTAGCCTTTTGATTTGGTAATTAACAACAACAATTTAATAATTATGACCGCCCACCCAACGTTTTTTTTAGTTTTTACGTACTAATGTGTATATTTGGAATTACTTATTTTTGAACTAAAACGTTAATTTATTATGTTAAAAAGAAAACTTATTTTAGTTTTTAGTTTATTACTGTTATTAAATGGCTTAAACAGGCTTAAGGCCCAAGTGGTTACCTCGAGCATTGTTATTGCAATAAACGAATACTGCGCTACTAATTACTCTGGTGTTATTGATAATTTTGGGAACCAGAGTGATTGGGTGGAACTTCGTAATGTTCACACTGGCAGCGTGACTTTGTCAGGTTATTGGTTAAGTAATGATAGATACAATTTAAAAAAATGGGCTTTTCCGTCAACATTTACAATGGCTGTTGGAGCGCACAAAGCGGTTTGGTTAAGTGGTAAGAACGTTACCGTCAACAATAACTACCATGCTAATTTTACTTTGGATCAGTGTAAAAATCAATGGTTGATATTATCAACTGCACAAGGGGTTATAAGGGACTCGGTATTTGTGCAAAGAACCATGGCTAATCACACCAGGGGTCGCATAGATTATGCGGTTATGGGTATAGGAGCGTGGAGGCTTTATACTTCTAACTCTTTTACTTTAGCAAACCCTCAGCTACCAGGCAGTTACTATAAGGATTATTGCCCAACACCAACATTTACGCCTGCTACCACGCCGCTGGGAAGTACTGTGTGTGCAGGCGGGTTCTACCCTCCCTCTTCTCCCATAAATCAGGTGGATATATTCCTGGGCGGCGCAGCCGATTCTGCGGGCAGTTGTTTTGAGGTGCACTATACTTTGGACGGAAGTGTACCAACCATGACCGATGCATTGTACTCGTTCTTAACACCAATTATTATTGTAAATACTGCTGTTGTAAGGGCTGTAACCTTTCCAACAACATTAACACCTATTCCTACCTGTACTGCAGATTATTTACCAAGTTTTTGCGAGACCAATACTTATTTCCAGGATCAGGAGCATAATACTTTTAGTTCCGAATTTGGGGTCGTTTCTTTGTCGGTTGACAAGGCTGATACCAATTGGCTCAACTCCGGAGGTATAAATCCCGGACCAGTCATACACCTTGAATATTACGATAAAAAAGCACAGGTCACTGAAGGTTATGCTCAAATAAACCGGCCGCCAAACGAAAGTTGGTTAACTGCACAAAAAGGTTTTTTTGTTACAATAGATGACCGACGTGGTTTTGGCTGTAATTTTGAAGGGGATATATTTAACGTTGCGGGTTTAGGTACTACACCTCGACGATCATTCTATACCTTGCATTTGAAGGCTGGAGATATTGAGAGTTTTTCGTCTGTTCCTTCACCAACTAATGCAGGTATTGCATTTGGTACGGGTATAAGAGATGTATTCTATCAATCACTCGCTGCTAAAAATAATTTAAACGTTAGCCCATTGCACATAAAACCAGTTGTGGTCTTTAAAAATGGTAGATATCAAGGAGTTTATGATCTAAGAGAGTGTTATGATGTTGAATATGAAAAATACTACAATCATCAGTCACCGGATTCATTAGACATGCTTTTTTATCACAACATTGATGGTTCTGTTAAAACATTCTCGAATAATTTTAAGACAAGCGTCTACGATTGGATTACCACCCAACCAATGAATAACGCTTCGCGCTATGCCACAGCGATGAGTCGTTTAGATAAAGCAAGTTTTATAGACTATATGGTGCTTAACAGTTATGCTATGAATAGCGACTTATGGAATTATAATATAGCTTATGCCAGAGGCGGTCAGCCAACCAAACCTGGAAGCAAATTCCATTATTATATGTGGAACATGCCCGCGATCTTTAATTTTACTGCGGTTGCTACAAATACATTAACTTATAATAGCTTTTTAACATCTCCTTGCGCAGTGCACAATGCAACTTATGCTGTAAGTCCGGGTGGTGGTAATGGCCATGGCATGATGTTGAGAGCATTAATGAATGCAAATACCGGAAACTCTTCTTTCCAATTAGATTATAAGAATAGGTATCAGGATCTCTTAAACGGGCCTTTAAAATGCGAAAATATTTTAGCGCATTTTGACTACGTAAAAAGTTTATACTTAAAGGAAATGAAGTATCATGAAGATCCTGCGTCAACACCAAATGCCGGTGCTTTTAATTCTACCATCGATCTTTGGGACACTTTGACAGCAGAGCTTAGACGTAATATTTACAAAAGGTGTAATCTGTATAATTATGGTTTTAGTGCCGTTGGATGTTATGGGATGACAGGTCCGTATGCAATTACTGTGGATGTGGAACCTGCTGGTTCGGGTAATGTGATCCTTAATACACTCCCGCTGTCAAATTACAAATGGAGTGGTAATTACTATGCAACTGCTCTAATGTCTTTTAAAGCAATTCCAACCACAACGAATCATGTTTTTCATCATTGGGAATTTAAGAATCATACAACTTTAAACTCAAGGCCATTAAGTATGGATTCTGTTTCCATTGCATTTAATCAGCCAGATGAAGTTATAGCGGTATTTACAGATAAAACGACTGACGTGATAATGCCAACAGGGTTCTCACCAAATGGTGATGGAAATAATGATATGTTCAGCCCGGTTGGAAGTGCTTTTTTTACAACTGATTTTGATTTCCGTATCTGGAACAGATGGGGTCAGGAAGTATTCCGTAGCACTGATCCGGCTTCTGGATGGGATGGTTATTATAGCGGACAGCAGGCTATAACAGGCGTTTACGCGTATTTAATAACATATAAAAATATTTTTGGTGAACCAAAAATATTAAAAGGTAATGTTACATTAGTGAGGTAGCACTTAGTATAAAATTCTATGAAAAAAATAATATTTATTTTTAGCTTTTTGATGGTTGTTTGTCATGTGAATTTAAAAGCACAGGACATTCACTTTTCTAATGTTAACGAAGCGCCTTTATTTAATAGCCCGGCTAATACTGGTTTCTTTAATGGATATGTTAGGGCAATTGCCAGCTATCGCAGTCAGTGGGCAGCCATGAACAAGGCTTTTCAAACCATTGCCATATCTGTTGATGGTGGTTTATTCAAATCGAGAAGGCGTAAAGCTTTTCTAGGACTCGGCTTGACAGTTTTTAATGATAAAGCCGGTTCTGCAAATTTGCAAAAAACTAACGCGTTATTAAATGTGAGCGGTATTATTAAAACCGGAAAGAGGAGTGCTTTTAGCGTTGGTATTGCCGGTGGCGTTTCTGCAAACAATGCAAATTACAGTAAACTTACATACAGCTCTCAGTTTGATGGAAACAATATTGATAATACTTTGGTAAGTGGCGAAACAGTTGTGTACAGACAGTTTACCACTACTGATATTGCAGCCGGAGCAGCCTGGGAATATACTAGCGTGAAGATCGATCAGGATCATGACGATGCTTCATCAATAAAAATTGCGGTTGGTGCCTTCCATTTAAATAAGCCCGTTCAGGATTTTGGTCCTGGTTCAGTGTATCGTATTCCTGTTAAATTAACAGGTCAGATCATTACTCATTTTGATTTCGAGGACACTAAATTCTCTTGCACACCAACATTTTTATATAGTCGCCAAGGACAAGCATGGCAATTTATTGTTGGGTCTTATGTAAAATACCGCGTAAAATCAGGAACAAAAGTAACCGGACAAAGAACCGAGAATGGAATTGGAATCGGATTATTTTATCGTTCAAAAGATTCTTTTATTCCTTCACTGATCTATGAAATAGGTGACATTGCTTTCTTTACTTCTTATGATGTAAACGTTTCAGGATATCGCGCTGCAACTAAGTATGCCGGTGGTTTTGAAGTTGGTTTCCGCTTTAATAATTTAGCAAGTTCTTTGTTTGAATCGCGCAGCGAATTTAAATAGAACGGACCTTCTTTACTATTTGAAATGAAAAAAAAGTCTTCAATTGTTATTATTACAATTTTACTGATTCTTTCTGTTGTTTCCATTTTCATCTACAAGTCAAAACATAATTCAACAACCGTTGATGAAGATGCCAGGAATTTTAAATTCAAAGATACAGCTGCTATCACTAAAATTTTTATTGCAGATAAAGAAGGCGATAAATCTATAATCACACGAACTGCTAAAGGCTGGATCGTAAATGATAAATACAATTGCCGCAGCGATGCGATTATTAATCTTATGGAAGCGATAAAACAGGTTGAAGTAAAAATGCCTGTTGAAAAAGCTGCAAAGGAAGGCGTTTTAAAGTTCATGGCTTCTACCGCTTTAAAGATAGAGATCTACACGGGTAACGATTTAGTTAAACAATATTATATCGGTCATGAAACGCCCGACTCTGAAGGATCTTATATGCTTTTAACTGATCCCAGTTCTGGAAAAAATTATCCCGATCCATTTGTTTGTTTTATTCCGGGATTTAAAGGCTATTTGCAACCACGTTTTATTGCGAAGGAAAATGAATGGCGTGATAGGATTGTTTTAAATTACATTCCTCCACAGTTGAAACAGATCAAGGTGCAACACTTTAATATGCCCGATTCATCTTTTACAATTGATCTTAATAGCACAACATCGTTCTCGCTTAAAGATGCTAAGAATAGCGAAATTGCTTTTGATGAAGCAAGAATGAAACAATATCTGGCTTATTACCAAAATATTTCATACGAGGCGCTTATCACAGGAATGAATAAAAAACTGAACGATTCCCTTTCCGCAAATAAACCTTTTTGTGTGATCAGTATTACCACAACAGATTTTAAAACAAGTGAATATAAATTCTATCATAAACAGCCAAACGCCATGATAACTCCCGAACACGGGGTTACCTATCAAAACGATCCCGACAGGTTATACCTGCGTTTTGCAAACGATAAAGAATGGGCGTTAATTCAATATTTTGTTTTTGGCAAATTATTGATCACACCAAACTATTTTACACCGCCCGGAAGTGTTAAAAAATAGTTTAAAACTAAAGGTAGTTTTAGGCTTTTATTAGGCTGCTAACTTTAATTTTGTTGATTAAATCTAACTATTATGAATTTTGTTGTATCAGCATCTACTTTATTAAAACATTTAAAATCAATTGGTGGTGTTTTAAATTCAAATAACACTATTCCAATTTTAGATTGTTTTTTATTCGAGATCAACAAAGATGAGTTGGTGCTTTCCGCCAGCGACATGGAAACGACAATTACAACTTCATTAAAAGTTGAATCTAATGAGACGGGAAGTATTGCTATTCCCGCCAAAACTCTATTAGACTCGCTTGCTAATTTACCTGAGCAACCAATTTCTTTTATTCTAGACAAAACAAAACACTCTATAAAATTAAAGACCGAAACAGGAGATTATAATATTTCAGGACAAAATGGTGATGAGTATCCAAAACTTCCTGCACTTGAATCTCAATCATCTATTGTAATAAAAAGCGATGTGCTTGCAAATGCAATTAACAAAACAATTTTTGCTACAGGTAATGATGATCTTCGTCCGGTAATGAGTGGCGTGTTTTGCCAATTCACTGAAACAAATTCTATTTTTGTTGCAACTGATGCGCACAAATTAGTGCGCTATACACGTAATGATGCTAAGGCGGGTGCTTCTGCATCTTTTATCATGCCAAAAAAGCCGTTGAATGTTTTAAAAAGTTTATTGGCCGGGGTTGATGATGCAGTAAAAGTTGATTTTAATAAAACAAACGCTTTATTCAGTTTTGGAAATGTAAATTTAGTTTGCCGTTTAATTGATGGTAAATATCCAAACTACGAAGCGGTTATTCCAAAACAAAATCCAAATAAATTAACGGTTGACAGAAGCGCATTTTTAGGAGCTTTAAAACGCGTTTCTGTATTCTCCAATAAGGCAACCCACCAAATACGTGTTAAGGTTGCTGGAAGTCAATTACGCGTTAGCGCGGAGGATCTTGATTTCGCTAATGAAGGCCACGAATTATTAACCTGTACTTATGTTGGCGAAGACATGGAAATTGGATTTAACTCGCGCTTTTTAATGGAAATGGTAAGCAATTTAGAGTGCGATGAAATTACAATTGAAATGAGTGCCCCAAACCGTGCAGGTATTATTTTGCCTAATAATAAAGCTAATCCTTCAGAGGATATTTTAATGCTGGTAATGCCGGTTATGTTAAACAATTAATTTTCCTTACCTTTAGTCTATGAGACTAAAAAAACTTATAATAACAAGCCTGTTCTTAATGACAGGCTTTTTTTATTTCGCGCAAAACGGTGTTACTATTGTTGATAGTATCAAGTCAAACAACATCATGCGGAAATTCAGACTATATGTGCCAAACAGTTACACGGGGCAGGTTGTGCCGCTTATTTTGAATTTGCACGGTTACACATCCAACTCAACGCAACAGAAACAATACACTAATTTTATGCCAATTGCCGATACGGCAAAATTCTTAATGGTATTTCCTGATGGAAAAGCACCTGCCGGAAATCAATATTGGAATGCCGGTTTTGGCGGAACAGAGAACGATGTTCTGTTTATGAGTGATCTTATCGATTCTCTTGATCTTATTTACAACATCGATCTTAATTCTGTTTATAGTTGTGGTATGAGCAATGGAGGAATTATGAGTTATTATTTGGCCTGTAATTTACCAAATAGGATTGCAGCTATTGCGTCTGTAACAGGCAGTATGTTAAACACCTGGTTTACCTGTGCTCCTACACGACCTTTTCCGGTAATGGAAATTCACGGTACGGCTGATGGAACAGTTAATTATAATGGCGATGCTACTTTTGCGCCAATTGATAGTGTAGTAAAAAAATGGCGCGTTCATAATAATTGTAATACCGCACCCGTTACTTTTTCTGTTCCAAATATTAATACCAGCGATAATTCAACAGCGGTAAACTACAAGTATGTAAATGGTAATATGGGCGCAACAGTTGAACTTTATAAAGTAACCGGCGGAAGCCATTCGTGGCCAGGTGCTTTTCCTGTAATAGCAAATACCAATCAGGATTTTAATGCTAGTGTTGAGATCTGGCGTTTTTTCAGGCAGTATAAACTTAACCAGTTCATTCCAAATGTTGGCGTGAAACAAAATTATTTAAAGAATAATGTAAAAGTTTATCCAAACCCTGTTACTGAAAAATTATTTGTGGAAGGTGTTTCAGAAATAAAATTAAAAGTAACCGACCTTTTGGGAAAACTAATTATTGCTGAAAGTATTACAAACACTGTAGATGTAAGCGCTTTGGCGAACGGAATTTATTTTTTGAATATAAATAACGGTACAGAGCAAAACGTTGTGAAATTCATTAAAAATTAAAGCTCAGAATAATCGGGTAAAATAACTGTCTGGTTCAAACTGTTAAATGTAACATCGCTTACACCGTTACTGATCATTAAATATTTTGCCTTTATAATAAGGTTGTAACGCAACGCCTGTTCAACTACAGTTTTGTCTAACTCAATATAGGGCGCTTTACATTCAATTACTACAACGGGCACCAACTGTTTGTTGTAAATAACAATATCGTAACGTTTTTTAAGGTCGTTTAAAATAATTTCTTTTTCAATGGAGATCAATGAAACAGGGTATTTTTTTTCGAGGATCAAATAATGTATCAAATGTTGCCTTACCCATTCTTCTGGTGTTAAAAGCAGCCATTTCTTTCGTACTTCGTCAAAAATATAGGTTTGGTCCTTTTGCTTTTTGAGTTTGGTATTAAATAATGGATATTTTAACGCTAAGTTCAACTATTGACAAATATTTTTTAAATATATTTACATTAATTGATTTTTAAGAGAGATTTACTCCACAAAATACAAGCATAGATGAAATAGCCATGTGCCAGAGCGGACAAAAACAGATAAAGATACATGGCGAATTCCATATGACAATAAAAAAACAGTAAATATCTACATATGAAAACAAAAGAAGAAATTGTAAATAATTGGTTACCACGATATACTGGAAAAAAATTAAGTGAGTTTGGATCGTATATCTTACTCACCAATTTTGGCGGGTACGTTAAGTTGTTTGCCGAATGGAATAATGTTGAGGTAGAAGGCCTTGATAAGCCAATGCAAACTGCCACCTGTAATGGCATTACTATTATTAATTTTAGTATGGGCAGCGCCATGGCTGCAACTATCATGGACCTACTCACTGCAATTCATCCAAAGGCAGTTTTGTTTTTGGGTAAATGCGGAGGTTTAAAAAAGAAAAATAATATTGGAGATCTTATTTTACCAATTGCAGCAATAAGAGGCGAGGGAACTTCGAACGATTATTTACCATTAGAAGTGCCTGCATTACCATCTTTTAGTTTGCAAAAAGCAATTTCTTACACCATCCGTTTAAAAGGATTGGATTATTGGACAGGTACTGTTTATACCACTAACAGAAGGGTTTGGGAGCATGATGAAAGATTTAAAGAATACTTACGCGAGATAAGGGCAATGGCAATTGATATGGAAACCGCTACCATTTTTAGTGTAGGTTTTCACAACGAGATACCTGTGGGTGCATTGTTATTGGTGAGCGATCAGCCAATGATACCTGAAGGCGTAAAAACAGAAGAGAGCGATAAAAAAGTGACTTCCGATTTTGTAACTAATCACTTAGAGATTGGCATCAATTCTTTGAAAGAACTTCAAAACAAAGGTATCTCTGTAAAACATTTAAGGTTCGAGTAATTTGGCTTCTCCTTTTCATAATCAACCGGCTCAATTTTATATTGATGGGATTTTAAAAAGTGATATCGCTATTTTAAGCAAGGCCATTACTATTATTGAATCGCAAAATGAATCCCATCATGCACTTGCTGAAAAAATAATCGATGGAATCGTTTCAAAAACCGGAAATTCTTTTAGGCTTGGAATTACTGGTGTGCCGGGTGTTGGTAAAAGTACGTTCATAGAAAGTTTTGGGAATGAAGTTTTAAAATATGGACATAAACTAGCTGTGCTAGCCATTGATCCATCAAGTGATAAAACCAAAGGAAGCATTTTGGGCGATAAAACAAGGATGGAAGAATTGTCTACCAAAAAAGATGTTTTTATTCGACCTTCGCCAAGTAGCGGTAATTTGGGTGGTGTTGCAAGATCAACTTACGAAACAATTTTATTATGCGAAGCCGCTGGTTTTAATTTTATTATTATCGAAACAGTGGGTGTTGGACAAAGCGAAATTTCTGTAAGTAAAATAACCGATTTCTTTTTATTATTGATGTTAGCAGGAGCAGGCGATGAGCTACAAGGTATTAAGCGTGGCATTATGGAAATGGCCGACGCACTTGTAATTACAAAAGCAGATGGATCAAATTTAGAAAAGGCGAAAATGGCAAGGGCAGAATACGCTCATGCTATGCATTTATTTCAGGCATCGGATAGCGGCTGGATCCCAAAAACACTGGTTTGTTCAAGTACTGAGAATAAAGGTATTGTTGATGTATTTAAAATGATAGAAGAGTATAAAAATTTTACAACTGCAAATGGTTTCTTTAGCCAAAAAAGAAAAGAACAACAATTTGACCTTTTTTTAAATACAATCGATGAGCAGCTAAAACAAAAATTTTATTCCGATCCAAAAGTTAATTCTGCCATTGAAGAGTTAAAAACAAATAAAAATGATCAAACTATTCAACCTTTTTCTTTGGCAAAAAAACTGCTCGAAGATTTTTTTAAAAGGAATAATTAGCTTTAATAAAAGATAAATAATTTACGTTATACAAATCAAACAATAATTTTAAATGAGTCGGATTTTTAAATATTTGTTTTGTATAGTATTCTTGAGTGGCTTTACTTTAGCCCAAACTAAAGACTCTTCGGTTTTTAAATTAAAAAGGAAGGTTGTTTTTTTTGATGTTGGACTTTCTCCTTACCCTAGAGCCAATGCATTTAGTGAATATGGTCGCACCCCAACAGTTAAATTATTTCCACATTATAAAATTGGTTTTGGCTATAATTTTAGGGTGAAAAATCAATTTTATTTTACGCCAAAGATCTCCTACATTTTTCAGGAAGCGTATTTTAGCCTTAGTAACACAAATTATCAGCCGTTTAATTATGTTGCATCACCCACCACAAATACATATGTAACGGGAGGTAGGGTAACAGAATTTTATTTTGAATCGTATTCGGTTAAGACCTCCTTCATTAATTTAGACCTTGATTTTACTAAGTTATTTTCGCCTTTTAAAAACGAGAAAATGAAATTCCTTATACTTTCAGGCTTCGCTGTGAAACAGGGCGTTTATCAAAATTACACACAGACATATAAATATGAAAGAGATAGCCTAGCGTCTACTTACACATTACTTAGATCTGACATTAACGAAACCAAAGGAAAAAGGTTTTCAGCTGAAACTAATTTTCAATTAATGTTTGGAAGTGGGATTTTATTCGATAAGAAATATTGTCAACATCTTTTTGGTGTAAAAGTTGATATAAACCTTAGTGATCGATTTTTTTTCAATAGATGGAACAAGAGAATTCTCTTTAGGGCCAATTATACTTTAAATTTCTAATTATTATTATTTCTAAAATCGATTTAGGCTATATCCAATAAGGCTTTCAGGGCTTTTTGAGAGTAAAATCATTCTCATTTTTAATTATTTGTCGGATATATTTGGCCTTAAATTTTTTATCTTCACCTCACTAAAAAAACGCTCATGAGAAGGATATTTACAGCACTTATTTCTTTTACTTTTTTAATTGCAAACGCTAACGATCTTTTGGTTGAGAATCCATTTTCGCGCTCGTTTAAAAAAGCTTATGCTTTATATCCCTCTATTCCTAAAGGAATTTTAGAGGCGATTTCTTTTACACAAACACGTTTTCATCATTTGGATAATACGACAGAGCCAAGTTGTATTGGCTATCCAAGAACATATGGTGTAATGGGTTTGGTAATGGATGGTAAAAACTATTTCCGAAATAATCTTGGCCGTGTTTCACAACTTTCGGGCATTTCCGAAAATGAGATTATTGCTTCACCCGAAAGTTCAATATTGGCATATGCAAAAGCGTTTAATGCTTTACAAGTACAAAAAAGCATTTTTTCTGCCGACCTCAATAAATTTCAATCTATTTTGATCGAGTTAAGTGAGTTACCTGTTGATGACGATATTCAAAATAATTACGCATTGAACGCGCATTTGTATCAGTTATATTGGTTCCTGTCAAATTCTGAGTTCCAGGATATGTACGATTTTCCTGATCATAAAATAGATCTGCCAAAAATATTTGGGGATAATTATAATATCCTAAGTTCAAAAAGTATTGTTATAAACAAAAACTCCATTTCAAATTCGCATGGCGAAACGTATAAATTAACATCTGCTTCTAATGTGATGTCGCCCGATTATCCTTCTGCCAATTATACTCCTGCAGGAAGCTGCAATTACAGCAGCAGAAGCGGCACACAGATCTCTGCAGTTACTATTCATGATGTAGAAGGAAGTTATGCGGGTTGCATTTCCTGGTTTCAAAATTGTGCAGCTGGTGTATCTGCTCATTATGTTATTAGAAGTTCTGACGGACAAATAACACAAATGGTTTTAGAGTCTGCAAAGGCTTGGCATGTTGGTAGCGAGAACCCATACACGGTTGGCTTGGAGCATGAGGGGTATAACAATAATGCATCTTGGTACACTAATGCAATGTACAATTCATCAGGCGCTTTGGTAAAAGATATATGCATCGATAATTCAATTAATCCGCTTCGTACATTTTACGGTCCGGGTTGTAACGGTACTACACAGCAATGCGGACTTGGCTCTTGCGTAAAAGTAAAAGGCCATCAGATGTTCCCTAACCAAACCCATAACGACCCGGGACAATATTGGAACTGGGCAAAATATTATAAAATAATAAATAATACATATTCTATTACTGCTACTTATACAACTGCAACTGGTGCATTTTACGACAGCGGAGGTTCAGCGGCAAATTATAGTAATGATGAGCGCAAATTTTGGTTATTTACAAAAGCAGGAACCACAAATATTACTTTAAGTTTTACGACATTTAATTTAGAAAGTGGTTACGATCATTTGTTCATTTATAATGGTGGGTCCATCAATTCTCCTTTGGTAGGACAATATTCGGGAACAGTAAATCCGGGACCTGTAACGTCTGTTAATGATAGTGTGCTCGTTGAGTTCCGAAGCGATTGCGCTACTACAGCTGCCGGCTGGGCCGCAAATTTTGTGATGAATGGAACAGTTGTTGCAACGCCGGTTGATAATATTGCACCAACAACTACAGTGGCAACTACTAACGCCTGGAAGACTGCCGCATTTACTGCGTCTGTAACCGATGTTGATAATGTTGGGGGAAGTGGCGTAGAAAAGGGATATTACCAGGTAATTGATTTTAATGGAACAGAATGGCGCGCCAATTATACCAAAGGATTTTTAGCAGATAATTTTGATAACGCCATTCACCCTGAGTGGACGTCGACTGTTGGTATTTGGGGTATCTCCGGAAATGCTTTGGTGCAAACAGACGAGACAAGTCCGGCCGCAGGTAATACAAATATTTATGCTGCGCTTACGCAATCATTAAGCAACCGATACATGTATCATTTTTTAGCGAAGTTTGAGGGAACGGGAACTACTCGTCGCGCTGGTTTACATTTTGCTTGCGATAATCCGACATTACCAAATAGAAACAACTCTTATTTTGTTTGGTTCAGGTTGGATGATCAAAAAGTTGAAATTTATAAAACTGTTAGCGATGTTATTGGCACACCTAAAGTGTCTTTGGCGCATACATTTTCTGCCGGGCAATGGTATGATATTAAAGTTATTTTTGACAGGATCACCGGAAAGATCTCTGTGTATTGGAACAATGGTTTAATTGCAAGCTGGACAGACAATGCACCGTATGCTAATGGTAGTTATGTTTCTTTCAGAAGCGGTAACAGCAAATTTAGTATTGACGAGATAAAAGTGTATCGTTCAAGAGCAGGCTCTGTAAATGTAAATGTTGGTACAGGTTTAGCAAATGAAATGCGGTACCTAAATCCGGGTCCAACACAACCTGCTGGAAAAATAAAATCTATTTGTCAGGATACTGCAGGAAATTTATCATCCATTTATTTTCATGACGTAAATGTAGATTGGACGCCACCAACTAATATTCAGTTTGTAAATGATGGCCCGGCTGCAGATATAGCAACAGTTAATACTACCGATTCCTTACGAGCAAATTGGGGAAACTCAACAGATACGAATTCTTCTGTTTTTGCATATTGGTATAGTATTGGCACAAGTCCCGGCGCAACAAATACTCAACCATGGACAAATAACCTTGGTGCAACTTCAGTTACAGCGCATACATTAAACCTCACGCAAAATTTTATTTATTATTTTAATGTGAAATCGGAAAATGGAGCAGGCTTATTTAGCAATGTTATAAGTAGTAATGGGCAAAAAGTTGACACAACAACTTCAACCGTTGGTATTAAAGAAAATTCAGATCTTATTAGTTTGGAAGTATTTCCAAATCCTTTTACGAATCAGGTAAGTTTTAAAATGTTGAATCCAGAAAATTCAAAAATTAGAATTACACTGATTGATGTTTTGGGAAGAGAACTGAAAGCAATTGAATTAAAAGAAGAAAGTGGTAAGATTGAACAAAAATTCATTGTTTCTGATCTGAATTTAAAACAAGGAACTTATTTTTTAAAAGTGGAAATAAACGGCAAAGCATTTTATAAAAAGCTTTTAAAAGAATAGCTTTTGGCCAAAAAAACCAAAATTCCCCACTAAGAAAAAGGCTTGCTCATTTTTATTTAATGTAAATATCTGAAAAACAAACAGTTATGTTAATTAAAGAAATAGATATTTTTTTACAAATAATCCTTTCTTCTTACCAAAAAATTATTTTCTTTGCATGAAAATAAAACGGTAAAAATTTAAAGATAAAAGCATGTATTGGACATTAGAATTAGCGAGTTGGTTAGAAGACGCACCATGGCCTGCAACAAAAGATGAATTGATTGATTTCGCGATGCGAAGTGGTTCGCCTATGGAAGTGATAGAAAATTTACAAGAGATGGAGGACGAAGGAGAAAGCTACGAAACAATTGAAGAAATTTGGCCGGATTATCCGACAAAAGATGATTTCTTTTTTAACGAGGATGAGTTTTAAATATTCAAAAGCCGCTTAAGAGCGGCTTTTTTTTTGAAACAATTATAAAGTATATTTAATGAGTTAAAATAATTGAACTTAAGTGTACAATAAGCAACTACCTTTTTTCTTAATTTCTATTTCAGCGATACTGGGCTTAACCTTACCTGTTTTAATTCAGGATGGTATGTTCATGGATGGTATGCTTTACACCTGCGTTTCAAAAAATTTAGCAAACGGTATCGGTAGTTTTTGGTTTCCTGTTTTTAGTAAGTATGGTTTTGGTGGTTTGCAAACTTTTCATGAACACCCGCCTTTGATCTTTGGCATACAAGCCATTTTTTTTAAGATACTTGGTAATGGTATGTACACCGAAAGAATTTATGTTCTTCTTACACTTTTTACAACTTGTTATTTAATTGTTTTAATGTGGAAGTACATTAACAAAAGCTCCAATAGCGCACAGCTTGGCTGGTTGCCTCTTATCCTTTGGATCAGCATACCTGTTTGTTTTTGGTCGTTCACCAATAACATGCAAGAGAACACGATGGGCATTTTTATTTTGACTTCCCTATTATTGTATTTAAGATCAGTTAAAGAAAACTCTTTTTTGTTTTTATTTCTTTCGGGAACATTTATTTTTTTAGCCACCTTCTCAAAAGGTATTCCGGGTTTTTTTCCAGTAGCAGCCCCATTCATTTATTGGCTTTGTTTAAAAAAAATAAACGTAAAGCAGTTAATTTTTCAGTCACTTATTTTGCTATTCGTACCGGTTTTAATTTACGCTCTTCTTCTTTGTTTTGATGATGCAAAAGAAAGTCTTGCAAATTATTTTATTAAACGCGTGTTACATAGAATAGGAGAGAACCCAACGGTTGAATCTCATTTTTATATTTTAGGAAGAATATTTATCGAACTTTTACCGCCAGTAGGGATTACATCAATTTTGTTTTTTATGTTTAGAAAAAAGATTGAATTACAAAATGAAACGAAAAGGCTGGCATTATTTTTTATACTTATAGGTTTTGCGGGTGTTGTTCCTTTAGCGCTTACAATGGTGCAAAAAGGATTTTATTTTATTCCCTCACTACCATTTTTTGCAATTGGTTTTGCTTTAGTTATTTCTGAACCATTGACTGTCTGGTCTGAAAAGGTTTTAAACAGCAAGGCAAAAAATGGGATCACTATTTTTTCAATTCTTTTGTTTAGTGCAGTTATTATTTTTTCAGTTTCTAATATCGGAAAAAAAAGTAGGGATGCTGAAATGATAAGTGATGTGCATGAATTTGGAAAAGTTATCCCGGAATTTTCCGCTGTAAGCATATCCGAACACCGATGGAACGACTGGCCGTTACAGTGTTATTTGATAAGGTATCATAACATTAGCATAGATCCGCAACATCCGGATAATGAATTCAGGATCATTGATAAAAACGCAAAAGACAGCACCGTTTTAAATTATAATAAAGTTGAATTACCTACTTTGCAATTTGATCTCTACAAAAAGAAAAATTAATCGATAGACTTACGGTTAAAAATAATATAGCCTATGTGGAAGAAAAAGGAGAATGAATTGTCGTTCTGGTCATAATAATTTACACCAAGGCTAATTGGTCCAATAGGACTGTTATACACAGCTGCCGCGAGTCCGGAAAAATAACGATACAAGAACGGTGTACTGTATTTTGAGCCACCATCACTTGTTTTTAAAATAGATTCTATTGGTTGAAATAAATATGCTTCTGTACGAATATCAACGTTTTTTATCGGCGTTACAATTATTTTTAAACCACTTGCTAGGTATTTATTTGCACGATAGGCATCAATAAAAAAGGTTTGACTCTCGGGAGTTGGATTAAACGCGGGTGTTGATAAAATAGTTGCCTGATAATTACTAAAAAAACTTTGGGTAGAATAAACTGCCTCACCAAAAATGCCGACTTTAAAACTTTTTGCTGTTTTAAAATATTTATCAACCGTTAATTTTAATTGTAACCAGGCCGGCTGTGTTACATTTTTGTAAGTTGATGTATCAATGCTTGTATTGCCAGGCAAATGACTTTCTCGACCTTGTAAGTAACGTGCACGTACATTTAAAAAGGTTCCTTCAGTAGCATACATTTTTCGGTTCAAAGTATTTATAGTATAGTTCGTTTGTAAATAGCCGTAGTCAAAATAGGTTTTGTCTGTTGTATCCAAACGTGTAAACACATCGCTTTGATAATATTCATTGGTCCATTCTGTATAACCAGCAGCAAAATTTGCCTGCGAAATATTTCCTACAGGCACGCCAATTTTTACTTCTCCATAAGTATCTTCCTGAATCAAAAAAGCAGGAGTTAAAAAATCATAGAAGAGAACGCTGCTACTGTAATAGTCCCAACGCGAGTAGGTAAAAGAAGGTTCAACGTAAAAAGGATATTTCCCGGGAAAATCAAAACGTATGTGCGAATGAGTTCCTGAATATAATTTTCCCAAGTAGCCATTGGCATAAAAACTGGTTCCTATTTTACCTAAGCGATTGTACTGTATACCAATGAAAGCCTCACTAATTGGTCTGTTGGATAGTATGGCGCCAGCATCCACATAAAAGGGTTTTTCTTTTTTCCCGTTTAATTTTAAAGTATATTTTTTAGTTACAGAATCAATTGTTGAGATTGGAAAAATATTTTTTATTTTATCATCACCTGCTAAGCGGAAATAACGTTTTTTTAATTGATCAATTGTAAATGGTTTATTCTTGTAAAAAAGACTTTTCGAAATAAATTTTGTCTGGTTCTTTGTGTATCCATTCACCTCTAAATTATCGTAAGTAATATTTTCAAGTTTTTGATAGCCTCTAAATCTGTTACGCTTTTCTTCAAGATCTTTTGCATATACCTGTCGTTCAATTTGTTTTTTTATTTGTGGAATTGCTCTTAAAGTTGCCGAATATCCGCTATCTATCAATCTTTGTGCGTTATCAAAATTAAAAATGCTTACGTCGCTCCACGGCTCAATTAAAACACCGTTCTCGCAAACAGGATCAAAATTAGTTTGGTTCATTAATAAATTCCTTAACTGCATGTACAAATTATCATCATCGGGTGGCAGATTTTTTTCGGCAACATTTGAACCAATAATAAAATCAGGATTGAAGTCATTATACATGACATCGGTTGGAAAATTATTATACAACCCACCGTCAAATAACAATTTTCCATCAATCGGAATTGGGCGCAAATAAAAAGGATAACTCATGCTGGCTCTTACTGAACTTGGAAGATCTCCTTTTTTAAATATTACAGATTTTTTGTGTTCAACATCAGAAGCAACACAACGGTATGGAACAAATAAACTATCAAAATTATTATTTACGGAATTAGATACGCCGGTAAATGTTTCCATCAAATAATAATCTATAGGAATTGAATTGATAACATTGGTAGGTAAATTTTTAAGGTAATGATCTCTGAAGTCCAGTTTAAATGTGAGCCAAGATGCATAATCATCTCGTTTTTTTACCATGTATTCATACTTGGCGGGCAGATCTCCTTTGGTTATACTCTGAAAAAAGGTAGTTTTAACCAAAATCTCTATTTCTTTCGGCGAATAGCCGATAGCATAATAAGCTCCAATTAAACTGCCAATAGAAGTGCCCGTAATATAATCAACAGGAATGCCATTTTCTTCTAAAGCCCTTAAAACACCAATATGAGAAAGGCCACTGGCGCCGCCGCCACTTAAAACCAAACCAATTTTTTGAGCTTTTAGAGGGCCATTTGTAAGTAAAAAGAGTAAAAAAATTAGAGTATTTATGGTTTTTTTCAAGAAAAAATGGCAAAATCTTATGGGTACAAAAATAAACTTTATCTAAAACAGTTTCTATTCATAAATATAAATAATTATCTTAGCGGTTGTACTTTTTTAACTGTGGTAAAATTTATTCTTTCAAAATTTTTTTATGGCATTTTGGTGCTTTTTGGTGTTATCACCACCATATTCTTTTTATTTAATGTTTTGCCAGGAGATCCAGCTACAATCATGCTTGGCCAAAGGGCCAGCAAAGAGGCTGTGGAGGCCATTCACCGTGATCTTGGAACAAACAGACCCATCATAGTGCAATACAGCCACTACCTTAACGACCTTTCTCCGGTATCCGTTCATAATTACAAGAACAGCAAGAGTTTGTGGTTCTTAAATCCTGAGAAGTACTCCTGGGTCTCAATGTTTACAATAGGTGCAGAGAAAGTTGTTGTTTTTAAATGGCCTTATTTACGGCGAAGTTATATTACCAAGCGTGACGTTACAGAGATCATTAAGGATACCTTGCCCGAAACCGCTGTGCTAGCCTTTGCCGCCATCATTATTGCATCGGTAATTGGGATATTTTTTGGAATATTGACGGCTACTCGTAAAAACTCCTTTTTTGACCGGATAGTGTTTGTCTTAGCAACTGTATTTGGCATGAGTGCGCCCTCTTTTTTAGTGGGTTTGATTGTGGCCTGGCTCTTTGGCTATGTCTTGTCTAAATACACCGGGTTGGACCCCTCTGGAAGTTTATATGATATTGACGTTTGGAACGGTGAAACACTAAAATTAAAGAACCTCATATTACCCGCAATTACACTGGGCATGCGTCCTTTGAGCATTATCATACAGTTAACCAGAAGTTCATTACTGGATGTATTGTCGCAGGATTACATACGAACAGCCAGGGCCAAAGGCTTAAGTTATCGGAAGATAATTGTAAAACATGCGCTCAAAAACGCCCTGAATCCCGTGGTTACTGCTATTTCTGGATGGTTTGCGGGTTTAATGGCCGGTGCGGTTTTTGTAGAAAAGATCTTTAGCTGGAAAGGTATTGGTTACGAAGTTGTGGAAGCATTAAGCAAAAATGATCTTCCTGTTGTAATGGGTGCCACTTTAATTTTTGCTACCATATTTGTTGGAATTAATATTGTTGTAGATATTATTTACGGTATTCTTGATCCGCGTGTTAGAGTAAAATAAAATTAACATGGGCAGAAAAAAAATAGTAGCCGGTAATTGGAAAATGAATACCAATTTAAATGAGGCACTTGAACTGATCTCTGAAATAAAAAAAGGATCAGAACAATTTTCCGGAGTCGAAAAAATAATTTTCCCGCCATTTACTTTTTTAAAAAATGCAAACGATAGTTTAGCAAGTGAAAATACTTTTTTTGTTGGTGCTCAAAATTGCAGCGAACACATTAAAGGCGCTTTTACAGGCGAAGTTTCTGCAGAGATGTTAAGCTCTGTTGGTTGTAAATTTGTTTTGGTTGGACATAGCGAGAGAAGAACTTTTTTTAAAGAAAGCGATGAACAATTAATTTTAAAAATTCAAAACGCATTAAAAAATAATTTAAAAGTAATTTTTTGTTTTGGCGAACAACTTGAAGAAAGAAAAAGCGGGAAGCATTTTGAGACCGTAAAAAAGCAATTAGAAAATGTTTTAAAGAATTTTTCTGAAAGTGAATTAAACAAAATATACTTAGCTTACGAACCAGTGTGGGCAATTGGTACCGGTGAAACCGCTACTCCGCAACAAGCGCAGGAAATGCACGCTTATATTCGTAAAATTATATCAGAATTATTTTCATCAGCTTTAGCACAAAACATTCCAATTTTATATGGTGGCAGTTGTAATGCGCAAAATGCTAAAGAATTATTTTCGTGCGCTGATGTTGATGGCGGTTTAATTGGCGGTGCTAGTTTAAAAGCCGTAGATTTTTGTAAAATAATTGCTTCGTTTTAATGAGTTATTTAAGCTACAATTTTATTGTTAGTCCCACCGAACCCGGTTCTGAAATTTTAATGGCAGTTATCTCTGATCTGGGCTTTGAGAGCTTTGATTTTAATGATGTGGGATTTACAGCTTACATTAAAGAAGAAGATGCCGCAGGTGTTAACCTAAGCGATCTTGTTTTTGATGATTTTACTTTTACCTGCGAGGTTAAAAAAATACCCCTCACTAATTGGAACGCTGAATGGGAAAAGAATTTTGAGCCCGTGATGGTTGACGATCTTCTTTTTATCCGCGCACCATTTCATGAAAAAAATAAAAATTTTAAGCATGAAATTGTGATCATGCCAAAAATGAGTTTCGGTACAGGTCATCACCAAACAACCCGTCTGGTTTGTAAAGCTATGTTTGAGACGGAATTTAAGAACAAACGCATTTTAGATATGGGCTGCGGTACAGGCATACTGGCTATTTTAGCGAAGTTCTTGGGCGCAAAAGATATTTTAGCTATTGATATAGACGAGTGGAGTGTTGAGAACAGTATTGAGAATTGCGCTACTAATAATTGTAAAGAGATCGTCGTTAAAAAGGGAGATGTTGATCTCTTGGAGAACGAAAAACCCTTTGATATTATTATTGCCAATATTAACAAGAATATTTTAAAAACGCATTTACCGGCTTATTCAAAAAAATTAAAAACAGGTGGAAAATTATTTTTAAGCGGTTTTTTTACTACAGATATGGAGGAGTTAAAAGACGTGGCGGCAAAACAAAATTTGAAATTTAGTTCTTATAAAAATGAGAACGAGTGGGCAATGATGTTGCTAGAAAAAATGTAATTAGTTTAATGAGCAAAAAAAAGCCTGCATGTTTTACGTGCAGGCTTTTTTGTTTTAATATTAAATGCTATTTATAGATTCCCATTTTAGTAAGTTCCTCTAGCATGATACGTTTACCTTGATATAAGACAGTTACAAAGGCATCATCTTGTCCTGCTTTGATTACTTTCTTATTATGGATCCAGGCAGCTTCCAGAGTTTTAAATGTGCCGTTAATGGTCATGCGGGTAATGCCATCACCTAAAAGTAATTTATCAATTTTACCTAAACCTTTTAAGTGTTTGAATTTATAATTCTTTGGATTTTTGTAGGCAGCAACTTGTACTTTAAATTCTAAGCCTTCTGCAGAGATCTTACCGTATGCGGCAGAATATTTACTTATTTTTTTCTGTAATAAAGTAATTGCTTCTTTATCAAATTCATTTGGTAAAGCTTTACCAGGCACAATTGCCGCAACCGGAATGGTATCTTTTGGAGTTTCAAATTTAATGTCTACAATCTTTTCTGTGTATGCAGTAATCTGCGCAGCATCAAATTCAAATGTTTTTGGCTTCTCATCTTTGTAAGAATAAATAATTTTATATGATTGGCCCGGAGGCATTGAAACCATATAATTACCTGTAGCAGGAATTGTTTTAACGATATTAAATACTGCATTGTTCTTAGAAGTCACTTCTACTTTTATTGTAGACTCTACAGGCGCGCCATCAAAAGTAACTTTACCTTTTACAAATAATAACACGGGTTTCTTAGCTTCAAAACCTGTTTCTACTAAATAGATATCGTTTAAACCCTCGCCACCAGCTCTTCCACTGCTGTAATAACCTCTGGTTCCATTTGCAGCAAGCACAAAATATTTATCATCGTCCGGTGTATTAATAGGGAAACTTAAGTTCTCCACTTTTTTGAATGAAGAATCACTTGTTTCCATATAAGCCCTGAAAATGTCATGACCACCACTACTTTTAGGCCCATTAGAACTAAAGAATAAAGAAGCGCCGTCAGGGTGAATAAATGGAGAATCTTCGTCGTATTTAGTGTTTACTGAGTCTCCAAGATTAGTTACATTACCCCAGGTAGAATCTGCCATTAATTTAGCTTTGTAAATATCTCTGCCACCAAATCCGCCAGGACGATCGCTTGTAAAATAAAGTGTTTTGCCATCTGGAGATAATGAACAATGTCCTTCTTGCGAAATAGTATTTATTTGCCCTTTAAGTTTTGTTGGAAAAGAAAAAGTCTCACCAATTAAGTTACTTTGATAGATATCGCCATGTCCTTCAGCATCATCTTTATAAATAAATAGAATCTGTCCATCCTGACTTAAGGAGATCGCGGCATCGTTTGTTTTTGAATTAATATTCTCAAGAGAAACAGGTGTTTGCCATTGATCATTTGCTTTAACCGACATGTAAACATCTTCCAAATAAATACCATGCACCGAATCAGGGATCATAAGAACTTCATTTATTTTTCCACCTTTACTTTTTGCGCCGGTATAGGTAAACACCATCATGGATTCATCTGCAGAGATGGTTGGCACATACTCTTCGTCCTTACTGTTTATTGGAGTACCAACAGTTGTAATTTTTGCTTGTGTTGCATTTGCGCTGTAATATTTTGCGTTCTCAATATATTTTTTCAAAAATTCAGCCTGAGGTTTTTCTTCTGGTTTTGTACGTTTGTTTGCAAGAAATCTGTCAACCATTACCAGAGCCTCATCAAATTTGTAATTGTAATGCATGGCACGTGCCAGATCATATTCAATAATATCTACTTTTGGATTTTTGTCATAAACTTCCTGTAACAAACGTAAAGCGTCAGGATATTTATCACTACGGTAAAGCGACGTTTTACCATACACATACTTTACAAATTCTTCTTTTGGATGACCTTTATGGATATTTTCAAAATAGGGCAATGCCATTTTGTAATTCTTTTCTTCATAAAGTAAAAATGCATTAGCCATTGAATCTTTTTCAGATTTTCTCCATCGGCTGGTATTGGTTGTTTGAGAATAAAGCGTGGTTACGCATAACACGAACAAGTATATAATAATACGTTTCATAAGTTACAATTTAGAAGGTCAGGTTTTTGCTTTGTATTAGGCATTAAATATAGAAAAAAAAACCAATTAGACAAAAAGTATTCTCACCAGTTGTTTACAATAGTCTATTGAAAATGCTCGTTTTTCTTGAAATTTCCGGCAATTAAGCCCGAAAAGCTGTCAAAAACCCCAAAATTAGAGGCAATTAGCTCTTTCCCAAATAGCCAGTTTTTGCCGAGTTCAAAATCAGAAACCTTACCGCCAGCCTCTGTTACTATCAGAGAACCCGCAGCAACATCCCATGAATTAAGGTTATATTCAAAAAAAGCATCCACTCTTCCGCAAGCTAAATAACAAAGATCAGCAGCTGCAGCACCAATTCGTCTTACACCGTGTGTGCTTCTCATTAACTGCTCTAACGTTTTAAGATAAGGATCTATTCTTTCGAAATTATAAATGGGAAAACCCGTTGCTATTAAACAATCTTTTAATTCTTTGTTTTCTGAAACTTTAATTGGTTTTTCATTTAAAAAGGCACCACCATTTTTAACTGCGTAAAAACATTCGTTACGACTAACTTCCAAAACAACTCCTAAAATAATTTCTCCTTTATGCTCTAAAGCAATGCTTACCGCGTAACATAAAATACCATGAACAAAATTAGTTGTACCGTCCAAAGGATCAACGATCCAATTATATTCTTTTTTTTCTGATAGTGTATTTTCTTCAACAATAAAACCGGCTTGTGGTAAAATGGTTTGAAGCTCTTTTACAATAATAGCTTCGGCCGTTTTGTCTACATAACTCACAAGATCATTAAGTCCTTTTACTTCAACTTTATCGAGTGAAAAACTTTCTCTTTCTTTTTGAATGAATGTACCCGCTTTTTTTGCAGTTGCAATAACAGAGGGCAAAACAGAATTTAATTTTTCAAATTCCATTACTTAAATTTTAAACTCTAAACGACTACCGTATTTGGTTTCGTTAAAGGTGCCATTATCATAAACCAAATGGCCATTTACAAAGGTTTTTTCGATACTGCTTTTAAAAGTATGCCCTTCAAAAGGACTCCATCCGCATTTATATAAAATATTTTGTTTGGTAACTGTTTGCGGCTTGTTTAAATTAACTAAAACAAGGTCTGCAAAATAACCTTCTTTAATGTAACCTCTTTTTTCTATCCTAAAAAGATCGGCCACATTATGACTCATTTTCTGAACGATCTTAGGTAATGTTATTTTTTTAGCATGATAAAAATCAAGCATAGCTATAATACTATGCTGTACCAAAGGCCCGCCACTTGGCGCTTTTAAATAAGGTAGATTTTTTTCTTCAAGCGTGTGCGGAGCATGGTCGGTGGCAATAACGTCAATAGTGCCATCTAAAACAGCTTCAAAGATCTTATCGCGATCGTAGGAAGTTTTTACTGATGGATTCCATTTTATAAAATTGCCTTTTGTTTTATAATCTTCATCGCTAAACCATAAATGGTGTATGCAAGCCTCGGAAGTAATGCGTTTTTGTTTTAAAGGAATTTTATTTGTGAATAAGGCTAGTTCTTTGGCAGTAGAAATATGTAAGACATGTAAACGCGTATTATGTTTTTTAGCAAGTTCAACGGCCATAGAAGATGACTTGTAACACGCTTCTTCGTTACGAATGATAGGATGGAAGTAAGGCTCAAGATCTTCGCCATACTCTTCGATGATGCGTTTTTGATTTTCTTTTACCAAGGGATCGTACTCACAGTGCGTTGCAATAAGCGCATTTGTTTTTGCAAAAAAACCTTCAAGTACTTCCTGATGATCAACTAACATATCGCCCGTAGATGAGCCCATAAATATTTTTAAGCCACACACTTTAGAATAATCTACTTTTAGCGTCTCTTCTAAATTATGGTTTGTTCCACCCATAAAAAAAGAATAGTTGGCTAACGAACACTCAGACGCACGCGTATATTTTTTCTCTAATTCTAAAATAGTAGTAGCTTGAGGGTTGGTGTTGGGCATTTCCATATAAGAGGTAACCCCACCTGCAACTGCAGCTTTTGCCTCTGTATAAATTTCACCCTTGTGCATTAAACCAGGTTCCCGAAAATGCACCTGGTCATCTATCGCGCCTGGTAATAAATACAGACCTTCGCCATTAATCTCGGTATAACTTCCTTCTACTTCAATATTCCTGTCTATTTTTTCAATGAACTGATCTTTGATGAGAACATCAAAAGGACCAATTTCTCCCTCGTTGACAAGCGTTGCGTTTTTTATAAGGTACTTCATATTACAAAGTTATAATTCTCCCAGCTCAACTAAAAATTTTTCGATCTTTACTTTTGCGTCTTTTGCCGAGCAGTTATAGTTATTGAAAAGTACGGAAAAGGCAAGATCTTTACCGGATTTTGATTTAACAAAACCACAATAGCCTCTGGCACGATTAATATAACCGGTTTTAGCGCGCATATTGTTCTCTATTAATTTCCCCTTACCAATATTACTCATGCTGCCACTTTTACCGGCAACAGGTAATGAGTTGTTAAACATTTTGTAAAGCGAGCTGTCGTTATAAATTTTATTTAAAAGGCTTGCCTGAAAATTTGTTGTTACAGTATTTGCTCTTGATAAACCACTTCCATCTACCATATAAAGTTCTGTAACATCCAAACCTTTTTTTTGCCAGAAATTTTTCACTGCATCAATTCCCAAATACATACTGCCCCGGCCAACACTTCTTAAAATAGTTTCGCAATAATGGTTATTACTTTTTAGGTTGGTGTAAAAAATTATTCTCTCAAGTGAAGGGGAAAAATGTGTATACAGCAGTTGTTTTGTAATTGTACTATCGGGGCGTTTATAATTTGATTCGACCAACTTGGCATTATATTTAATTCCTGCTTTGCCTAATGATATCGAAAATTTTTCAGCGCATAGTAAAGCCGGGTCGGGTAGGGCGGCCTCCACCTCAAAATCCTTTTTATTTGGGGGGATTTTTCCGCTAACTTCTTTTGTGTAACTGAATGGATCGCCGTAAACAAAAGCGTCATCTTCGGTACCTTTAGAAATTACATTTGAATTAATGCAGATTGTATTATTACAATATGCGGGAATTGTTTTTTCTACCGTCGCTTTGCTACCTACTTCTTTACTGGTATAAATAATTTTAAATTTATTATCGTTGTAGGATAAGCCGCAAGGGGCAACGCCAAAATAATTATTTATATCAGCCCAGATCCAATTGCCGGGAATTGTTCTGTCAAAAAAACTAGCATCTCCAATTATTTTTCCTTTTATCTCTTTAACGCCTTTTTCTTTTAAAGCAACCGCCCATTTATCAGTAACCTGGATGGTGTCTTTTTCTTTCACGAAATTTTCTGATTGTAATGTTGGGTCGCCGCTACCGTAAATAATTATGTCGCCGTTTATAACGCCAGTTTCTTTTATAAAAGTACCTGTGTAATATATTTTGGTTGTATACCTGTAGCCTGCCCCCAATGTGCCTAATGCGGCAGCGGTAGTTATTACTTTTTGCGTACTTGCCGGCACAACAGATTGATGTGAATTTAATTCAGAAACAATTTCTCCGGTCTTGGTATCTATTACACAAAAACTGAGTGTAGCACTTTTAAGATCCTTATCAGCTTTCCAACCTTCAACAACAGAGCTTATCTGAGCATTAATACATAATGGCAGCAAACAAATTAAAAATAATTTATAATAACTTTTTACCAAATCTCTACGCGTTTATTTTCCGGGGTATACATTTTATCACCTTCTTTAACGCCAAACGCTTTGTAGAATTCCGGCAAATTGCTTAACGGTGCAAAGGCTCTGAAATATCCCGGAGAATGGTAATCAACAGTTATTAATCTTTTTAATTCAGCGTCTCTGCAAACGCCTTTCCAGCCTTGAGCCCAGGCAATAAAGAAACGTTGCTCACCTGTGAAGCCGCCCATTTTTACTGAGGGTTTACCTTTCAAAGATTTTTGGTAAGCGTAATAGGCCATAGTTAAGCCACCTAGATCGGCAATGTTCTCGCCTTGCGTCATACTGCCATTTACTTTCATGGAATCAATTGCAATGTAATTATTAAACTGGTTTACAATAAGCAAAGTTTTTGTTTTAAAATTATCGTAGTCTTGTTTTGTCCACCACATTTTCATATTTCCATCTGCATCAAATTGCGCACCCTGATCATCAAAGCCGTGCGTTAATTCGTGGCCAATGATAGCACCCATTGTGCCGTAATTTGCAGCGTCTTCTGCTTCCGGATCAAAGAAGGGAGGTTGCATGATTGCTGCAGGAAAGGTTATTTCGTTAGTGGTTGGATCGTAATATGCATTAACAGTTACAGGAGTCATTTGCCACTTAGTTCTGTCAGCAGGTTTTTTAAGATCACCAAGGTTATCTATCACTGCATATCTTACACCGCGGGTATAATTGGCCCAATAATTATCAGTAGCAATAGTTAGTTTTGAATAATCTTTCCACTTTTCGGGATAACCAACTTTTCGAATTAAAAGGTCTAATTTTCTATTGGCTTGTTTTTTGGTGCCATCATCCATCCAGGTTCTTGAATTGATCCGTTCACGGTAAGCCAAAATTAAATTATCAATAAGCGAATTCACTTTTGCTTTTGCTTTTGGCGTAAAGTGTTTTTTAACGAATTCTTCCGAAACAATATCACCTATTACTCTATCCATAGCGGCCTGAACACGTTCCCATCTTGGTTTCATTTTTGGTGCGCCACTAAGAACCTTTCCCCTGAATGCAAAATTCACTTCTTCAAATTTACTTGACAAGTAAGGAGCTGCTTCCATTAACAATTGTGCTTTTGCGTACAGCTTTAAACTTTCAACCGTAGTGGAATTTAACAGTTCGCCTAATTTGTTAAAATACTTTAAAGAAGTAACAATAACTGTATCGGGATGCTGGATATTCTTTTTCTTAAAATATGTATCCCAGTTTATTGTTGGTGTCAATTGTTTTAAACTAGCGGGAGTAAAAATGTTATACAATTTTTCGGGATTTCTCATTTCCAATCGGGTAAGCGCATTGTCCGCCATTTGTTTTTCAAAATTAAAAACAAGGTTAGCATTGTCGTAACTTGATTTTTTTTCAACGCCTATTAATTCAAATAAATTGGAAAGATATTTAACGTATTCTGTTCTTATTGATTCGAATTGAGGATTATAATAATAATCTCTTTCGCCAAGACCAAGGCCTGCCTGCGAAAGACTATATCTGTTCTTTTTACTATTCTTCGCATCAATACTAACACCTCCGCCAAAAAATAAAGCTACTCCATCAAAATCCAAGTCGGATTTTAAAGCAATAAGTTCATCTACTGTTTTAACGGCATCAATTTTAGCTAACTGCTCTCTTATTGGAGCGAATGCTAATTTATCTGCATTTACAGAGTCCATAGCAATATTATAAAAGTCTCTTAATTTTTGCGCGTTAGAATTTGGTGCAGCTGCTTTATTTTTTGAAGCATTATCCAAAATAACTTTTATGTTTTTCAGATTATTATTATTTATCTCGTTAAAACTCCCGTAACGAGGGTCGCTTTCAGGAAGCACAAATGATTTTTGCCATTTACCATTGCAAAAAGTATAAAAATCATTACGAGGGTTAGCACTCGAGTCAATATAGGAGAAATTAATACCCGCCTTTTGTGATAAACAGTTTAGCGCTTGAAGTATTAAAAAGGATAAAATGGCTTTTTTCATTTCAATAAATTGTTTGAATTTGAGATACGAATATAGCTATTTTAGTTCAACAATTGTAAGATCATCTATATAAACCAGTAAACTTTTAATGTTGCTATATCCCATGTTAATCATGGCCTCCTGGTATTTTAATAATTGTTTAAAATATTTTTTGTTATTTTCCCTACCTGTTTTATAATCAATAATGGTGGTTAATTTCTCTTCAAGTATTATCCTATCAGGCCGGAGTACTTCACCACTAAAAGTGGCTATTTCCATTTCTATTTTGTAATTTTTTTCAGATTCAAAATAGTTCCTTAATTCAGGATGATGTACTAACCTGTTCAGCTTCTCTTTAATAGGCATAATCTGTGTTGTGTTTATCATGCCCTCTAAAAGTGCCTGGTTTATTGCTTCATCTACCTCTTTGTTATTATTGATCTTGGACAAGATCCAGTGAATAATAATGCCCATTTCTTTTGCTTCATGAGAATCTTCAGAGTTAAGTAGATGCGATGCTTTTATTTGTATAACATTGTTTGATGTGTCAAATTTTAGCGGCTTCAAATTAAAATGTTCCGGACTTTCTTTTGATTCTTGCAATTGTTTGTTATTAATTTCGCCGATCTCAAAATAGTTGGTTGCTTTTGGTTTTAAGTTGTCGGTAAGATATTTTTCTATCCAATGGCTAATAAGTGTTTTGCTATTATTTGAGTAAGCTGAAATAATATGGAGCCTCTCTGACGCGCGTGTAAATGCCACATAAAGCAAATTCAAATTTTCAAGGATCTGTTCCTGTTCTTCTAAAGCAAATTCTTTTTCGAGGCCGGCGTTTTTCACTTTAGAAGAAAGATTAATGGCTGCTACAGGTAATTTTATTTTAGCGTTATTTAATTCTACCCAGCTATCATTAGCTCTGTAAAAATTGCTGTTACAATATGGAACGATTACCACAGGAAATTCTAGTCCCTTGCTTGCATGAATGGTCATTATTTTTACCGCGTTCGTATTTGCAGGAATTATTAAAGATGCTTTTTGGCTGCGTACTTTCCACCATTCACAAAAAGAAGAAATGTTAGAATTTTTTGTTATGAGATATTCGTTCACTTCATCCAAAAAGAAACGGATATAAGGATAGCCATTGTTATTCAATGAAAGAGCGTTGATAATTATTAAACAATGATCGAAGAGATTGTTCAATGAAAGATCTTGATCGGGTAAGTTAATATTAAAACTTTTTAATACTTCAAAGAGTGGAATGTTCTTAGCTAGTTTTTGCGCGCCGGTTGTAAATTCTTTATTGCTTATTTGTTGCGTTTGCTGTAAATAATTAATTACTGCGGTGGCACTAACTTTATCCTGGTTATTAGAAAGATAATTTAAGTAACTAATAATTGTATTTACTTCAAGATTATTTTTTAATAATAAAGAGTCAGATGAAACAATTGGAATTTGGTTCTGCATTAAAAAATCGGCAATGTTGTTGCCGTGTGTGTTTTTGCGTACAATAATACAAATGTCTTTATATTCAAATTTAGAACTGAGCGCATTTTGTATCTGCATTTTAATTAGATTAAAATTCAACTCGTCAAGCTCTTCACGGTTTACTTTGCCGGTATTTACTGTAATGAGCCCTGTCCCTAAGTGTTTTACTTCCTGGCGTTGATCTTTATATATTTTTTTGTGGGAGTCACTCAAAAGATCATCACTTAATTTATTAAAAAGAGCGTTATTAAAGTTTATGATCGTAGAAAGGCTTCTATAATTGGTGTCCAGTAATTTCTCTTTAAAATTGCGGTTCAGGTTGTCACTTCTTTCTTCTATCAAAAAATTGCCAGTTGCATTTTCAATTTCAGGTAGATCGATAAATTGTTTCACATTGGCATTTCGCCATCTATAAATACTTTGTTTGCCATCGCCAACAATTAAATTAAACCAGCCGTTTGATAATGAATTATCAATGAGAGGCAAGATGTTATGCCATTGCAGTGTGCTCGTGTCCTGAAACTCATCTAATAAGTAATGCTGATACTTTTCTCCCAACCTTTCGTAAATAAAGGGCGTTGGTTCATTATTAATTAAATCGAAAATGTTTTTATTGAACTCACTTATAAATACCAAACGTTCTTCTTGTTTTTTATCGCTACTTATTTCTTCAATTTTTTTCAAAAGTAGCAAAGGGTAAATTTGTGTGCTTAATAATTTACATAAACTGTAATAAGAATGATTTTCTTTTATAAAATCAATTAAGTGGCGCGCAATTGAAGTTAATTGAGAGCTAATGGCTTCTACTTTATTTTTGTTTGGTGTTTCTTTATTGGCCCATGCATTTTTTTCAATTGCATCAATGGTTCTGCCTTTAACGGTGGCTTCAATATCTACATTTTGATTAACACATTTTTTAAAAAAACTTTGAGGTCCGCTTGCTTTATAACTAAAATCATTATCGCTTAAACCATTTTTAGAAATAAGATCGATGGCTTTTTGTCCCTCGGTTTTTAAATGCGAGTTATAATGACTTATGTAAGCAAATAGTTCTTTCCTTATCTCTTCGAGTTCTTGCGGACTAAAGTGTTTTAATTTTTGGAGGTAGCTGTCGGAGTTTTCCTTTTGCAAAAGCTTTGCAAATTCTTTGATTGCTTTTTCAGGATCCCAGCTGGCATTTTCTTCGGCTTTATTTAAAACAAACTCTTTTAATAATTTACTTATATATTCATCTTCTCCAATTTGATTAAACAGTGTTGAAATTACTTTGTCGTAAAAGCCTTCCACATCCATTTCGAGATTAAAATTAACCGGTAGTTTCAGATCGTGCGCAAAGGTCTTTACAATTTTATGCGTAAAGCTATCGATGGTACCAATAGAAAAATCGGAGTAGTGGTGTAGTATTTGGCTTAATACGATCTTTGACCTTTGTTTTAACTCTTCCTGTTTAATTTTTAGTTCTTCACATAAGAGTTTTCCAACAAATGGTAGTTGTGTTTTATTGGCAATTTGATCCAATGCATCGAGGATGCGCTGTTTCATTTCTGCAGCTGCTTTATTAGTGAAGGTAACAGCAAGTATGCGTTTGTAGTTACTGTTTAATTTTTTTGGATCGGATAGAGATAAGCGCAAGTATTCTTTAACGAGCGTAAATGTTTTTCCGCTTCCCGCACTTGATCTATAAACTACAAAATTTTCCAATTCAATTACTTATCATTTAAAGGTAAGAATAATGCAAAAAAAAAGGCTACAAATTTTGCAGCCTTTTAATATGATTTAAGAACAACGATTATTCTTCGTCTTCATCTGGATCTTTAGTGGTATTGTTTCCGCCACCTTTAACCGGAGTTTTAGGAGCATTCGGATCAACAAAATCCCAATTTAAGATACGGAAAGCTGTTCTACGGTTTAACGCGTGTAAAGCTTCTTTTTCTTGTTTAGTTTTTGCTTTTGCAATAACATCATCGCCGATTAATAATTGAGTTTTACCATAACCTTTAGCTTGTAAACGAGCAGGGTTGATGCCTTTATCTTTTACTAAATAATCAACACAAGATTGAGCACGACGTTGCGATAGATCCTGATTTTTTGCAGCATCACCACGGCTATCTGTGTGTGAGTTTAACTCAACAACGGTTGTAGGGTTATCTACTAAAGTTTGATATAAGAATTGTAGTGAATCTTTTGACTCAGGAAGTAATTCAGCACTACCTAAAGCATAAAGAATTTGTGGCATACGAATGAACGGTACAACCGGAGCTAATTCAAAATCAGCAATAAAATCTTTCGAAGCACCTAAACCAACTGTTGTAACAACACGTTGATCTTTAGAAGCTAAATAACCTTTTGTAAAGGTTGGTGATTTAGTTGTTTTATCAGTTGAAGTTGAAAGTGTGTAAGTTGTTTTTTCTTTTAATTTAAATGTATAGTTACCATCTTTTGGAGTTGTGAATTCGTTTATAGAACCATCGCTACCAACTATTTTAACTTTAACTAATTCAACAGCTTCGCCTCTTCCTGCACCGGTTCTGTCATCCCCTTTGCTCATTGCCATACCTTTGATATTGAAATTTAAAGGAGGCAAGTTAAAACTCCAGATATCATCGCTTCCTTTTCCGCCTTCACGGTTAGAAGTTAAATAACCACGTTGTTTTTTACCTTCAAATATAATTCCGAAATCATCGTATGAAGAGTTGATAGGGTATTTAAGGTTTTCTACTGCTTTTGAGAATTTGCCATCAGCACCAGCTTCAGCAACAAAAATATCTAAACCTCCCATTCCCGGGTGATAGTTTGACGAGAAATATAATTTTTTACCATCATCAGAAACCGTTGGATACATTTCGTCTCCTTCTGTATTAACAGCAGGACCAGCATTTGTAGGTTGACCCCAAACATTTGCTTTTGCATCATAAGTACATCTCCAGATATCAATTCCACCATATCCGCCATTCATACGAGAAGCAAAATATAAAAATTTACCATCAGCAGTTAAAGTTGGATGACCAAATTGTACAGTATCATTATTAAACGGCAAACGTGTAGCAACACCCCAAGTACTACCTTGTTTTTTTGCCATATATAAACCGCATTTTACTTGCTTATTCTTTTCTTCAGGGCAACGAGTAAAGAAGATCATATCACCTTTTTTGCTTACCCAACCTTGTCCTTCGTTAACCGGAGAAGAGATTGCTGGAGGTAATAAAACAGGAGTTGACCATTTACCGTTCTTATCAATTTTTGTTTCGTAAAGATCTGAGTGGTTTGAACCGATGTTAACCTCTTGAGAACCTAAAGCACCTTCTCTGCGAGAAGTGATAACTAAAGTTTGATTCTTTTTATCTGCAAAGCTAGGTGAGTAATCACTTTCTTTAGAATTCATTAAAGACATATTCTCAAGCTTATAACGTTGAGGAGCGTCTTTCCATTGCTGGGCTAATTCACAAGATTTTACACCAAGGTCAGCTTTTTTAGCGTTTCCGCCTTTTGCTTTGTAATTGTTATATTCAACAATTGCCTCAGGATATTTCATCTGACTTTTTAATACTTCAGCTAAATGTAAATAAACTGTAGGATCGTCATAATTAGAAGCGATCGCTTTTTGATAAAAAGTCTCAGCGCCTTTATAATCGTTGATCTCCTGAGCTGCATAGCCTGATTTATACATTATCATTGGCTTTTTATCTTTTGGAGCGCCTGCATATGCCTGTTTATACATATTTATGGCGTTATAGTACTGACGAGCTTCAAAAGCTGCATCTGCCTTTTTAAGCAATTTTTGCGAGAATCCGTTTGCAACAAAAATAACCAGAGCTGCTGCGGTTAAAGTAAACTTAGTAATGTTTTTCATACTTTAATTATGAGTTTATAGGCTGCTAATATAATAAATATTATACAAATCGTTAAAAAAATTAAATTTTTTTGAGGAAAAAGCCCAAATTTGAGCATTTAATGTAATAGATTTACCCATTTATCTTTGCTTAAACAACTTTCATCAATAAACTCAATAATAACAAGCATTTGGCGGGCATTTACTTACATATTCCTTATTGCAGGCAGGCTTGCAGCTATTGCGATTTTCATTTCAGCACAAATTTAAACGATAAAAACTCGCTAGTTAATTCAATTGTTAAAGAGATCGAGTTGAGGTATAACTATTTAAAAAACAAGAGGTTAGAAAGTATATATTTCGGTGGTGGAACACCGAGTTTACTAAACAGAGCAGAATTTGAAGCTATTTTTGAAGCCTTAAATAAGCGGTTTGGTTATGATAACGCTTCCGAGATTACCATAGAAGCCAATCCCGATGATATTTCTTTAGAAAACCTAAGCGAATGGAAATCATTAGGTATCAATCGTTTAAGTATTGGATTGCAAAGTTTTAACGATGAAGAACTAAAATGGATGAACCGCGCTCATAACTCCTCGCAATCTGTAAATTCTGTAAAAATGGCGCAGGACGCAGGTTTTAACAATATAACTATTGATCTTATTTACGGTAGTAAATTTCAGGATCTTAAAAGTTGGGAGAACACACTGCTGCAAACCGTTAGTTTAAACACACAGCATATTTCTTCTTATAACCTCACTATAGAAAATAAAACAGTTCTTGGTATTCAAAACGCCAAAGGAAAAGAACCCTCAATAAATGATGATCTAAGTAGCAAACAGTTTTTAATGATGTCGGATATTTTGAAACAGAACAATTTTATTCATTACGAAATTTCTAATTTTGGCAAACCGGGTTTTTTCGCAAAACACAATAGCAATTATTGGTTGCAAAAAGAATATTTAGGCCTTGGTCCATCTGCTCATTCTTTTAACGGAACATCTCGCCAATGGAATGTAAAAAATAATTCACTTTATATAAAAGCAATTTCACAAAACACAAACTATTTTGAGAAAGAAGAATTGAGCGTTAACGATAGGTATAACGAATATGTTTTAACGCGTTTGCGCACCATTTGGGGTTGCAATGCAGAAGAGATAAAACAACTTTTTGGAGAAAAGATCCTCGCTCATTTTTTAAAAATGATAAGTGAAAAACAAAACGATTTCGAAGAGAATAAAGGCGTTTATACTTTAAATACACAAGCGCGTTTGTATGCCGATGGCATTGCCTCTGATTTTTTTATGGATTAGAATCTTTACTTTTTATCCTTATAAAAATTCTCTATCAAACCAACACTTGCATCAATGCTATTAACTAACCAATCAAAATAAATATCAATTTTTTCATCTTCAGTTAGTAAATGATCAGGCACCGTTTCTCTGATACGGGTGGTTAATTCGTATAGACATAATGCGGCGCAAACACTCACGTTAAAACTTTCTGTAAAACCATACATTGGTATTTTTACAAACTCATCAGCGTTGTCAAAGATCGTTTGCGAAATTCCTTCTATTTCTGTTCCAAAAAACAAAGCCAGTTTTTTATCTACCGGTAATTTATCAATTGTACAATCATCTTTATGCGGTGTTGTTGCAACTATTCTATAACCTTTACTTTTTAATTCTTTTATGGCTTCGAGTGTATTATTCTCATGACCTTTGTGTTTATGAATGTTAAGCCATTTGCTGCTACCCATATCCACATCTGCGCTCATTTTCATTGAATTTCGTCCTTCAATGTAATGTATATTCTGTATGCCAAAACAATCGCTGCTTCTCAAAATCGCTGCTGCGTTGTGGCCCTGATAAACGTCTTCCAAAACAATTCTCAAATGATCGGTGCGTTGTCCTAATACTTCATCAAAACGTTTTTTGCGACTATCAGAAATAAACCCGGTTAGGTAATTTATCAATTCTATTTTTTGTGCTTGTTCCATTAGTTTCGACTGCAAAGAAAAAATAAATTCTTTAATTAAAATACAATTCTTTATCTTTGTCTTGCAATTGGTTCTTTTTTAAACAAAAGATTAATAGGGAATAGCGTGCAAATCGCTAATAGTACCCGCTGCTGTGAGTCCTTTTGGAAATAAAACATTCTAAGCCACTGTTAAAACGGGAAGGCGTTTTATTAAGGATAAGTCAGAAGACCTGCCAAATGTACAATGTTTAAGGCTTTCGGGAGGTGGAGCCAAAGACGCACAAAAAGTATCAAAGAAATTGATCTTAAAAATACATAAGCATTTTGCTTGTGATCTTAATTATATTAAGGTCATACTGTTTTGTTTGTTTACGAATCTAAATTGTTTCGCTCAACAAGATACGGTAGCGTTACAAAATGTAGAGGTGATCGCAAAAAAGAGACAGCTATCACAAATGGGAAAAAAAACCGAGCCAATCGATTCGACGATCAAAGAACAGTTTAAATTTAATTCAATTGCTGACGTGTTAAGTCTTAATACCCCTGTATTCATAAAAAATTACGGGCCAGGTCAGCTTTCAACAACTGCTTTTAGAGGAGGCAACGCTTCGCAAACTGCCGTTTTATGGAATGGTTTCAATCTTCAAAATGCTATGCTTGGCCAGTCTGATCTTTCTTTAATGCCTTCTTTCCTTTTTGAAAATATTGATGTGGAATATGGCGGCTCTTCATCTCTTTGGGGAAGCGGTGCCGTTGGCGGAAGCATCCACCTTAATAATAAACCCTTATTTGATCAAGGTTTAAAAGCCTCTACCAATTTTGGCGCCGGAAGTTTTGGTTTAAAGAACATATCTACCAATGTAATATTTAGTAACCGCAGATTTATTACGTCGACAAAGATCTACAATAGCAGATCGACAAATAATTTTAATTACCTGGACACAACAGATAAGGAGCATACTGTCAAACAACAAAAAAATGCTTCTTATGATTTTCTGGGATTAATGCAGGAAATAAAATTTTTGATAAATACAAAGAACATAATATCTGTTAACGCCTGGATAAATGCTAATAAGCGCCGTTTACCTTCTTTTGATCTGCAATCCGAAAGTAAAACATATCAGCGCGATGATGCTGCAAGGATAACTGCCAACTGGAGTTTTATCAATTCAAATTTCAGGTCAGGTTTAAGAGCGGGCTTTTTTGAAGATAAGATAAATTATACCGACAGTTTAACTTCCCTTTTTTCGAAGAATAAAACCCAAACCATCATTGCGGAGAATGAAAATTATTTAACTTGGCATCAACAACATCAATTAAATTTTGGCTTCAATTTTTCCTCAAGTTCTGCCTTCACTACTAATTATGAATCAACAAAAACACTAAGCAGGGCTTCGCTTTTAGTAGGAAATAAATTTTCTTTTTTGAAAGGTAAATGGTTAACCTACGTTTCAGCCCGCGCTGAGTATTTTAGTGTAGGTGCTTTGCCTTTAACAGGAAATATTTCGACGGAATACAATCTTACCAAACATATTGCTTTAATGGCGAGTACCGCTAGGGTATATCGTCAACCCACCTTAAATGAATTATATTGGTTGCCTGGCGGCGACATAAATTTAAAACCAGAACAGGGATATACCTATGAAGGCAGCGTTAATTATAAAACCCAGATCAATGCTTTTTCAATATTTATGTCGGGTGCAGCATATAGCAGAAAAATTGATAACTGGATATTATGGGTGCCGGCAGTAAATGGAAATCCTTCGCCAATAAATGTGCAACAGGTTTGGAGTAGAGGTGCAGAAACAACCTGGAAAATTAATTATTATAAAGATAAGTTCTCCTATAAAATAAACGTTGTAACAGGTTATGTGCTTTCAACCGTTGCAGCCAATTCACTGGAAAACGATAATACCGTTCGCAAACAATTAATTTATACGCCACGTTATACGGTGAATGCAAACATTTTAATAGGTTATAATAAAACCGCTTTAACTTTTTTCAACCAATATGTAGGTTATCGTTTTACAACAAGTGATAATTCGCAGTGGTTAGATCCTTACCAGGTTTCGTCACTACGTTTAAATTATTCTGTTGATACAAATCTGGCAGATTTTATCCTGTACGCTGCCTGCAACAATTTATTGAATAAAAATTATGCTGTATTGCAAGGCAGACCCATGCCATTGAGAAACTATGAAATTGGAATAACAATTAAAACAAAAAAGAAAAACACATAAAAAAACAAATATGAAAAGAACAATTAATTTTATAGCTCTAGCTTTGAGTCTTTTTACAATAAATGCGCAAACAGGTGTAGCCGATTTTGAAGGCTTGCCACTTGGCGCAAATTCAGCTTATTCAAGCACTACGGGTGTGTCATTTACAACCGGCGGAGCATCTTTCCAACATAAATATAGTGGTTTTTGGAGCGGTGGTTTTTCTTACACTAACAAGTACGATTCTTCAACAGTAGGATTTGCAAATATGTATGGTGTAAAACCTTTAAAAGGATACAACAACTCAAACGTTTATGTTATTGGGCAAGATAAAGCTGTTATTAATTTAACCGCTCCATCTAACACCGTTGGCGGTTTTTATATTACCAACACAACATATGCCTATAAATCTATGAAACTTGGTGACTCGTTCGCTAAAAAATTTGGCGGTGTGTCGGGAAACGATCCTGACTTTTTTAAAGTAACGGTTAGGGGTTACAAAGGCGGTGTTTTATTAACAGATAGTGTTCCGTTTTATCTAGCTGATTTCCGTTTCGCTAATAATACTTTGGATTATTTAGTAGATACCTGGCAGTGGGTAAACACTTCCACTTTAGGAAATGTTGACAGTCTTAAATTTTTTATGTTCACTAGTGATAATGGTTCTTTTGGACCAAATACACCATTATTTTTTGGCATTGATAATTTTACCAATACACAATCCAGTGTTGGTTTGGCTGAAAATAAAACGAATTTTAATTTAAGTGTCTATCCAAATCCTTTCAACTCAGTTCTTACAATACAATCGGATCTAAAAGCCGAGGGAATCGTTTCAATAATGGATGTAATGGGTAAGATCATTTATTCGCAACAGTTAAATGAAATGCAAACAACTTTGGATGTAAATAATTTACCAAATGGAATTTATTTTTTAGAACTGAGTTCGGCTGGTCAAAAAATTGTAAAGAAGTTAATTAAAAACTAAAATAATTTTTGAAGGAGTAGTAAATTGATGCTCCTTCTTTTTCTAAATGAAAAAATTTCCATACATAATTATTTTTTTATCAGTAATGGTTTCTTGTGTTAAAGATAAACCGCAGGATAGTGTTCAGCCGCAAGTGCAATTAACGAATGCAAAAAAGGTTTACATTATAAATGAGGGTAACTTTGGTTCGGGAAATTCTTCTGTTTCTTTATATGACACAGGTAATGATGCAGTGATCGAGAATTTTTATCAAACGCAAAATGCTGCTTCACCGGCTATTGGCGATGTGGCGCAAAGCTTAACTAAAATTAATGGTAAATTTTATTTGGTTGTAAATAATTCGGGCAAAATTATCGTATGCGACGATCAATTTAAAAAATTAACGCAGATCAGTAAATTGTCTTCACCACGTTACATTTTACCAATTACAAATCAAAAAGCGTATGTGAGCGATTATAATGGTAACGAAATTAGCATAATAGATCTTAATTCAAATACAAAGATCGATTCAATTCCTTGTGCGGGTTTTACCGAAGAAATGGCACTTATTTACAACAAGGCTTTTGTAACTAATATTAAGAGGAATTATACTTATGTTATTAATACTGTCAATAACACAAAAGCAGATAGTATTGATGTGGGAACAAATGCAGGAAGTATTGTTATTGACAAAAATGACAAAGTGTGGGTTTTAAGTGGCGGCGATCAAACAAATAATATTGCCGGAAAATTATCAAGAATAAACCCTATTACAAATCAGATAGAGACCTCTTATTCATTCAATGTGAGCGAATCGCCCTTTCGTTTATGTTTAAATAAAACAAAAGACACCCTTTATTTTTTAAGCGGAGGTATCTACCGAATGGCTATTTCTGATAACAATCTTCCTTCATCTGCGTTTATAGCAAAAGGAACAAAAACGTTTTATGGCCTGGGTATTAATCCTAACGATCATACCATTTACGCTTCCGATGCATTGAATTTTAACCAAAAGTCAAATATTTACATTTATAATACTGATGGCAGCCAGAGAAAATACTTTAAAGGCGGATTAATTGCCAACGGTTTTTATTTTGAATAAAAATGGTCATCTTTGACCATTGACAAAAGCCATTAACATAATTTCTTTTGATGTTCCTTTTCCTGCAAATTACGGCGGGGTAATTGATGTATATTATAAATTGGTCTGGCTAAAAAAGATAGGTGTGAAAGTTCATTTGCATTGTTTTGTATACGGACGAGAAGCCTCGAAAGAATTAGAAGCTTTATGTGAAAAAGTATATTATTATCCGCGCAAGACCGGAACATTATCTTTTTTATCTTCCTTGCCTTATAACGTTAAGTCAAGACAATCAGTTGAATTAGAAAAAAATTTATTGTCTAACGATTTTCCAATACTTTTTGAAGTATTGCATACCTGTTATTTATTGAGCGACGAACGTTTTAAGAACAGAAAAAAAATATACCGCCACAGTAATATCGAACATGAGTATTATTTACAATTGTCCTTGTCTGAGCGAAATGCTTCGAAGCGATTTTATTTAAGAAGTGAGGCGGGAAAATTAAAACGTTTTGAGAAGATCGTCAATTTTGCAGATATTATTTTGGCTGTAAATGAAAATGACGCAGCCTATTTTAACCATAATTATCCAAAAGTAAAAACGTTGTATTTGCCAAGCTTTCATCCAAACGATGAGGTGAAGATAAAAAACGATAAGGGCGACTATGTTTTATATAATGGTAATTTAAGTATTTCCGAAAATTATGAATCTGCTTTGTGGCTGATCAATAATGTGTTTTGCCGCGTGCTTCATAAGGTTATTATTGCAGGATTAAATCCACCAGCTTTTTTAAAAAAGAGCATTGAAGGTTATGCGCATATTGAATTAATAGAAAATCCTTCTGCCGAAAAAATGGAAGAACTGATAGAGAATGCGCAAATTCATTGTTTGCATACTTTCCAGGCAACCGGTTTAAAATTAAAATTGCTAAATGTGCTTTTTACCGGGCGGTTTGTAATTTGTAATCCTAAAATGATCGTTGGTACTCATATTATTGGAGGAGAAAAAAGTGGGATTTTTATAAGTAATGTACCTGAGCGTTATATCGAACTTATAAATAATTTAATGGAAATGGATATTAAGCCGGAAATTATTGAAGAAAGAAAAAAGAGCCTTGAGATCTATTTTAACCAGGCTAACATTAAGAAATTGCTGGAAGTAATTTAAACCAACACCAACGGAATTTTAATTTCGTGTCTTACGCTTTCGATAGTACTTCCTAATAAAATATCTTTTATGGTGCGGTGTCCATGTGTTCCCATTATAATAATATCGCAATTATTTTTAATGATCAGTTGTGGGATCGCCAACTTAGGAATACCAAAGCCTAACTGTATTTCTGTAGTAATATTTTGTGCCTCTAACTCCTGTTGATATTTTTTTAATTTCTGATAATCTTCTTCACGTTCAAAATCAAACGAGTCTTCGCCATACACCATGGCATTTGTGCTCTCCAGAATATGAATTAAAATTAAAGTAGAACTTTTATCTCCCAGTTGTAAGGCTTTATTTATGGCTTTATTATCGCTGGGGCTAAAATCTACAGTAACTGCAATTCGTTTAATACTGGTTTGAAAATCCAATTTTAATGGCTCTAATTCATCATGAAAGCCTCTGCGTTTATTTTCTTTTTCTTTAGTAATGAAAGGAACAACAGTAATATAGATCAGCATTAAAAAACAAAATATACAAATTGGCACAATGGTAAAACTTATTAGTATAGGAGAGCTGCTTGTAAATAAAAGGTCGGCAATTTCGCTAAAAACTAATTTTACGTTCAACGAAATAATTGTAAGTGCTGCGATCCACGATAGTATTTTTTGCCACAAAGGAATTACATAATCACCCATTTTCTTTTTGTCGCTCACAAAATGAATGAGTGGAATAACGGCAAAACCTAATTGTAAACTCAAAATTACCTGGCTAAGAATTAATAGTTTTCCGGTAGCGCCATCACCTAAAATTAAAATGGTCAAAAATGCAGGCACAATAGCTATTAAACGTGTTAGCAATCTCCTTATCCAGGGTTGTAAACGTAAATTTAAATAACCTTCCATCACAACCTGTCCTGCTAAAGTGCCTGTAATGGTAGAACTTTGTCCTGCCGCAATTAACGCCACGGCAAATAGAATAGGAGCAAGTGTGCTGCCCAACATGGGCGCCAATAATTGATGCGCGTCCTGTATCTCGGTAACGTCATTTTTTCCTTGTTTGTGAAAAGTAGTTGCTGCTAAAATTAAAATAGCGGCGTTTACAAATAATGCCAGATTTAATGCAACGGCACTATCAATAGTATTAAAACGTATTGCTTTTTTTATTTCTTTGGGTGTTCGATCAAACTTACGTGTTTGAACCAAAGAGCTGTGTAAGTATAAATTGTGAGGCATAACCGTTGCGCCAATTATACCAATAGCAATATAAAGCGCTTCATCGTTTTGAATGAATGGAAATAATCCACCAGCAATTTCTGAAACTTCAGGCTTTGCAATTAATAGTTGAATAAAGAATGAGACACCTATCAAAAGCACAAGGCAAATAATAAAGGCTTCTAATTTGCGAATACCTTTGTTTAACAAGAATAGTAAAATAAAACTATCCAGTACTGTAATACAAACGCCTGTCAAAATACCAATGCTCGGAAATAACAGATGTATACCAATAGCCATACCAATTACTTCGGCCAGGTCGCAGGCGGCAATTGCTATTTCCGCAAGAGCATATAAAAATAAATTAATAAATCTTGGATAGGTTTCGCGAGATGCCTGTGCCAGATCTTTGCCACTTACAATTCCTAAACGCACACAATGGCTCTGTAATAATAAAGCAATAATGTTGCTCATTACTAAAACCCACAATAAACTAAAACCAAATTTACTTCCGCCGGCAATATCTGTGGCCCAGTTGCCTGGGTCCATATAGCCAACACTGATCATATAAGCAGGACCTAAAAAAGCTAAGAGCCTTTTTATGCTTCCACCGGTTTGTGTGTTTACACTCGAATTTACTTCTTCTAACGACTTGCTCATTTTTTTATCTCCACTAAAATGTTAGAAGCTACTTTATTGCTAAAGAACTGACTGTTATTTTTATTGATCTTAACTTTAAATGAATTATCGAATTCATTTATTTCTTCTACTTTTAAAACATCACCAATTTTTAAACCTATGGATGTAAGGTGTTGCAAAAACGTTTTTGAATGTTCGCAAACACCAACAAAAGTAAATATGCCTTTTGTTTTGTGTTGATTTAAAGGAATTGCTTTTACAACATTCAATTGTCCGTTAGCGTCTGGTATCGGATCGCCATGCGGATCGAATTTTGGTTTGCCTAAAAATTTATCAAGTCGTTGAATTAATTCATCGCTGTTAATGTGCTCTAATTGTTCGGCTATTTCGTGTACCTCATCCCACTTGAACTGTAATTTGTCAACCAAAAAAACTTCCCACAAACGGTGTTTACGAATTACTTTAATAGCAGTTTGTCTTCCCTTCTCAGTAAGTTTTACGCCCTGGTATGGGATATAATGAATTAATTTTTTTTCCGCCAGACGTTTAAGCATATCGGTAACGGTGGCCGCTTTATTATTAAGATGATCAGAAATTTGGTTGGTACTAACCTCCGACTCTTCGAATAAATGACTTAAAGTGTAAATGGCTTTAAGGTAATTTTCCTCTGTTAACGAAATTATCACGCACAAAAATAATAAATTTTAGTGTGCTAAACAAAATTTTAGACTAGTCTAAATTTTGAGGTGACGTATTTTTGATTTTTCACAAAATAGTTCATCCCCCTTTTAGCGTGAATTTTGCTATTTAAAGAAGACGAAAAATAGGTTTATTTATCTGTTAATCAATAGTTTAAACCAAAAAATTAGTTTTAACCTATTTGGCTGTGACGCTTAAAATACTAGCTTTGTTTCCTATTAAATTAAAAAATGAAAAAATCTAAGATATTATTTTTAGCCGCTTTGCTTGGAGCATCAACAATGTATTCGCAAAAGAAAGAAACTCCAAAAAAAGAAGACGAAAAAAAGCAACCTGAAAAAGCGCCTTTTTTAAAGTCAGAAACTTATTCTGCTTTAGCTTTTAGAAATATTGGCCCGGCCGTTACTTCCGGTCGTGTAATAGATCTGGCCGTAAACCCTCACAATAAAAACGAATGGTATGTTGCGGCAGCAGCAGGTGGTGTTTTTAAAACTAAAAATGCCGGCGTAACTTTTGAACCCATTTTTGATGGGCAGGGTGCTTATTCTATCGGTTGCCTGGCTATTGATAAGAACAATACAAATATTGTTTGGGTTGGAACCGGCGAAAACAATAATCAACGTGCGGTAGGTTATGGCGATGGTGTTTATAAAAGCGAAGACGGTGGTAAATCCTTTAAAAATGTAGGTCTTAAAAAATCAGAGCACATTGGTAATTTTGCAATCGACCCAAAAAACTCTAACGTAGTGTACGTTGCCGCATATGGTCCGGTTTGGAATAGCGGTGGTGAGCGCGGCATTTACAAAACAACAGATGGTGGAAAAACATGGAAACAGGTTTTATATGTGAGTGAGAACACAGGTTTTAATGAAGTGCACATGGATCCTAACCATCCAAATATTTTATATGCCTGCGCACACCAACGTCGCAGACACGAGTGGACCTACATTAGCGGTGGACCCGAGAGCGCTATCTACAAAAGTACAGACGAAGGCGCTACCTGGGATAAATTAACTAATGGTTTACCAACTGGTGATGTAGGAAGAATTGCGTTAGCAGTTTCACCGGCAAATACGGATATAATATATGCGATGATAGAAGGTCGTGATAACAAAGGCACCTACAAGAGTACCGATAGAGGAGCAAGTTGGGAAAAACAAAGTGGTACGGCCACTGATGGAAATTATTATCAGGAAATTATTGCCGACCCTAAGAACCCAAGCAAATTTTATGTGATGGATACCTGGGCCAAAGTTACTACCGATGGTGGAAAAACATTTAAAGGCATTGGCGAAAAACACAAGCACGTTGACAACCACGCTATATGGATAGATCCAAAAAATACAGATCATTTTATTGTAGGTTGCGATGGCGGTCTTTACGAAAGTTTTGATAATGCAGCTAACTGGGACTATAAATCTAATTTACCCATAACTCAAATTTATAGAGTGTGTGTAGATAACGCAAAGCCATTTTACAATGTATATGTTGGTACGCAAGATAACAATACATTGGGCGGACCAGCGAGAACAATCAGTGCAAGTGGCATAACCAATGCAGATTGGTTTGTAACGGTTGGTGGCGATGGTTTTCAAAGTAGGGTAGATCCAAAAGAACCAAATATTATTTATAGTGAATGGCAATACGGTGGCCTAATTCGTTTTGATAAAAAAACAGGAGAACAAGTAGATATCAAGCCAATTGAAAAAGATGGAGAACCGGCATATCGATTCAATTGGGATGCACCTATCATCATTAGTAATTTTGATAACAAGCGAATTTATTTTGCAGCCAACAAAGTTTTTAGAAGTGATGAGAGAGGAAATTCATGGAAAGTAATTAGTCCTGATCTTACAAGAGGAATTGACAGAAATAAATTAGCAGTAATGGGAAAAGTGTGGAGTGTGGATGCTGTTGCAAAGAACGCGTCGACTTCTATTTTTGGAAACATTACTGCGTTAACCGAATCACCAAAAAATGAAAATGTAATTTATGCAGGTACAGATGATGGTTTAATTCAGGTTACAACTGATGGTGGTAGCAACTGGACAAAGATCGATAACATTGCAGGTATTCCGCAAATTTCGGTGAGTAATACAAAAATGCAGCCATTGGTAAATTATTTACTGGCTTCGCAACATAACGAAAATGTAGTGTATGCTGTTTTTAATAATCACCGTCAGGGAGATTTTAAACCCTATTTAATTAAAAGTAACGATAAAGGTAAAACATGGACAAACATTAGCACAACACTTCCTGAAAGAGGCTCTGTGTATAGCGTTGCCGAGGATCATAAAAATCCGGATCTTATTTTTTGCGGAACTGAATTTGGTTTTTATTTTAGTTTAGATGCAGGAAAAAATTGGGTAGAATTAACTTCTGGTTTGCCTGAAGCGGTTTGTATAAAAGATATTACTATTCACAAAGAAGAAAATGATCTTATACTTGCTTCTTTTGGAAGAGGCGTATTTGTTTTAGATAATTATACAATGTTACAAAATATTAAAGCAGAAGATCTTAACAAAACGGCTGCTATTTTCCCAATCAAGAATGGTTTGGTTTTCCTTCAATCATCACCTTACGGACATAAAGGAAAATCGTTCCAGGGCGAATCGTTTTTTACAGCGCCAAATCCTGAGATTGGCGCAACCATTTATTATTATTTAAAAGAAGATTTTAAAAGCATAAAAGATAAGCGTAGAGAAAGCGAGAAAGAAAAGATAAAGAACAACAAAGACGTTTATTATCCAAGTGCGGATAGTTTGCGTTTGGAAGATGCTGAAGAAGCTGCATATGTTTTAGCAACCATTAGCGATGAACTTGGCAACGATGTTCGCAAAATAAATCTGCCAGCAAAAAAAGGTCTTGCGAATTTTGTTTGGAATGGTAGATATGATATCACGTCACCAATAAATTTTATTGAACCCGATGTATCTAATCCATATTATTCGGCGGATGAAGGTCCGGTGGCCATTCCAGGAAAATATTTTGTTAAACTGGATAAAGTATATAATGGATCAGTTCAAAATTTGGTAGAAAAAACTGCTTTTACAATTTCTACGCTTGATCAGTCAACATTGCCTTTGCCTGACAGGCAAAAATTGATGGCTTATAATAAAGAATTAAGTGAGTTTAGAAGAGTGGTTTTAGGGACAGCAGATTATTTTGGAGTATTAAACGAAAAGATCAAGTATCTTAAGAAAGGTGTGCTGAATGGCAATGTTAATGCAGTAAGTCTTTTGGCTGATATTAATACATATGAAACAAAGAAAAAAGCTGTAGAGATAGCATTAAATGGAGATGAAAGTCTTGCTAAGCGCGAGTTTGAGACGCTACCAGGATTTGTTGGGGCTCTGGAAGGTATTGTTAGCGGTAGTTGGAGCAATTCTTTGGGAGCTACACAAACAATGACGGACAAGTTTGTAAAGTTAAAAGCAGAGTTCAAGCCAATTTATGCTTCAATTGTGGAGTTAAAAGCTGTGGTAGAATCTATCGAGCAAAAGGCCGAAAACCTGAAGATACCATCAACTTATGGTAGATTACCTGTTTTAGAAAAGTAGGTTAGGAATTGTGTTAAAAGAGCCTGTTTTTGCTATTTGTTGGTAATGAAGAGTTATTTAGCCCTTCGTTACCAGCAAAAAAATGCCTTTTTTTCAAAATAATAGATTAAATCTTTGCCAGCACCGAATAAATCAATATCTTTGCCATCCTTAAAAAAACGAAAAAATGCCAAAAATGAAAACTAATTCCAGTGCTAAAAAGCGTTTTAGCCTTACTGGAAGCGGTAAAATTAAAAGAAAGCATGCTTTCAAACGTCACATCTTAACTAAAAAAGAAAAAGACCGTAAACGCGGTTTAGCTAAGAGTGGTTTAGTAAGCAAGCCAGATACGAATAACGTGAAATTCATGTTAAATATCTAAGCGTAAGCTCTTTAAAGATTATCGAGATCGGTTAATTAAACAAGTGTTTAACCCGAATTTTAGTAAAAAAGACTCGTAAAAGAGCACTAAAATTCAAAATCAAAAACAAAAAGAAATGCCAAGAAGCGTCAATCACGTAGCCAGCAGGGCTCGCAGAAAAAAGATCCTAAATTTAACCAAAGGTTATTGGGGTGCTAGAGGTAATGTTTGGACAATAGCCAAAAATACTCTAGAAAAAGGTTTAACTTATGCTTACCGCGATCGTAAAAACAAAAAACGTACTATGCGTGGGTTGTGGATACAACGTATCAATGCAGGAGTTAGAGAACATGGAATGAGTTATTCAGAGTTCATGGGTAAATTAAATGCTAAAGGTTTGCAATTAAACCGTAAAGTTTTAGCAGATCTTGCCATGAACCATCCTGAGGCTTTTACAGCGGTTATAAACCAGGTAAAATAAGGGAATTATACAATATATTAAGTAAAAAACGCCCCAGTTTTGGGGCGTTTTTATTTAATAGAATATTCATAATATATGTTATGCAAATAGCTGCTATGTCGAGTTTTTTCGTATATTAGCTTAAATTAACGTTGATACCCAAACAAAATAGGTTTATTTGCGTTATAAATTATAGAACTCGATCCACAATAAAAAATGAGAACAATGAAAGCAAAGATCAAAAAAGCGGCAGAGGTGAAAGGAAGCACGTACTTAGTAAAACTTCGTATAGATGCGAGGACAGTTATTACGGTTAGAACAAAAGAAAGTTTAAAGAACTGGAAAACAAAATATCCAAACGCAGTAGAATTGTCATAATGATGAATGTAGGATCCTAAGAAAATTCTACATCCATTTCTTTTTCTTAAAATAGATTATCTGCCCAATTATTATCGTTAACATTATCCCCCAAACCGTCCAGTATCCATAAGGCGATTTCAGTTCAGGCATAAATTCGAAGTTCATCCCATACACCCCCACAATAAAAGTTACAGGAATAAAAATACTCGATACGATCGTGAGCATTTTCATAACCTCATTCATCCTATTGGAGTTGGTACTTAAGTAAATATCCATAATACCGCTTAATAGATCTCTGTACGTTTCTACTGTGTCTATAATGCGTGTGCTATGATCCTGTAAATCGCGAAAGAAAAGTTGCGTGCTTGGTGTAATAAATTCAGATTCAGATCGCAATAAATTACTTAGCATATCGCGCAATGGCCAAACCTGCTTACGCAAATAAATTACTTCACGTTTTAATCTATAAAGCTCTATCAACGATTCGCGTTTAGGTTCATTGATGATCTCTTCTTCTATCCTTTCAACCTTATCGCCTATTTTTTCAATAGCGTCAAAATAACAATCCACCACAGCATCCATTAAGGCGTAAAATAAATAATCTGCCCCAAGTTTACGTACACGGCCTTTAGCCTGCCTTAATCTTGTTCTAATGATGTCAAACGCGTCACCACCCTGAGGTTCCTGGAAAGAAATTACGGTATTATCTAAAAGTATCAACGAAAGTTGTTCAGCGTGAACTTCTTTATCATAAATGATCATTTTTAAAATAGAGAGAATGTAATGATCGTAGTCCTCAAATTTTGGGCGCTGATCGATATGTACAATATCTTCCAGTGTTAGAGGGTGAATGTTATATAGTTTTCCTATTTTTTCTATCAACTCAACATTATGTACCCCTTCAATATTGATCCACTTCACCATGTTATCTTTTACATGCGAAAGACAATCAGAGAGATCATAGAAATTATCTTCAAAAAACTCGGTTTCATTAAACTCGATCAAAGTAATTTTTATACGGCCCCCGATCTCTTCACCGTTATAGATCATGGTGCCCGGCGGCGCCCCAATATCATGAGATTTGGAAATTTTCCTTTTTTTCTTTTTACCCATCTGTTTCGGTGTCTAAGTTTTTATTTCCTTGTACAACAACAACAATCTCTCCTTTAATAGGTTTAGAAGAATAAAAAGTTATCAGTTCATTAATAGTTCCTCTTTTTGTTTCTTCAAATAATTTTGTGATCTCACGTGATACACTTGCTTTCCGGTCTTCACCCAAATATGTTTTAAATTCTTCCAGTAATTTTAAAAGACGAAAGGGCGATTCGTAAACTATAAACGTTTTTTCCTCTTGCGCCAATAATTTCAAGCGTGTTTGTCGTCCTTTTTTTTGCGGAAGAAATCCATAGAAACTAAATTCGTTGCATGGCAGCCCGCTGTTAACCAGGGCAGGAACAAAGGCTGTTGCTCCGGGTAAACTCACCACCGTTAAATTATTTGCAATTGCCTCGCGAATCAATAAAAATCCCGGATCAGAAATGGCCGGTGTTCCTGCGTCAGAAATTAATGCAATATTTTTTCCGGAGTTTAAAGATGAAATAAGTTCTTCTAATATCTTATGTTCGTTATGCTGATGATAAGACTTTAAAGGTTTTTCAATTTGCAAGTGTTTTAATAAAAAAGAAGAAGTACGCGTATCTTCTGCCAAAATAAGATCGGCATTCTTGAGCGTATTAATAGCACGCAAAGTAATATCTTCCAAATTACCAATTGGTGTGGGTACTATAAATAACTGTCCGCTCATTTAACTTTTGAAGTTAAATTTTTGAGGCTTGATAAATAAAATGAAAATGAATAGTTATTGATAGGGAATAGTTAATAGCCTATTTAAAACTCTGCATATCGCAAAGCTTTTTGTAAGTGCCATTTAATGCCAGCAATTGTTCGTGATTACCACGTTCAATGATCTCGCCCTGGTTCATTACAACAATCTCATCGGCATTGGCAATGGTAGATAAACGGTGTGCAATAACCACGGAGGTACGGTTCTTCATTAAATTGGTCAATGCTTCTTGTACCAGCTTTTCACTTTCGGTATCTAAAGCTGAGGTGGCCTCGTCTAAAATTAAAATAGCAGGATTCTTTAAAATAGCGCGGGCAATACTTAAACGCTGGCGTTGGCCACCACTTAACTTCCCGCCTCTGTCACCAATAATGGTATCGTACCCATTTGGCAATTGCATAATGAATTCATGCGCGTTGGCAATTTTTGCAGCTTCCGTTACATCATTTTCAGTAACGTTTTGCATGCCAAAAATAATATTGTTCTTTACAGTATCGTTAAACAAAATACTTTCCTGCGTAACAACACCAATATGTTTACGTACACTTTCGGTTGTAAGATCTTTAATATCGGTACCATCAATTAGTAACGCGCCCTTATCGCTTTCGTAAAAACGTGGCAACATATCTGCCAAAGTTGTTTTGCCACTTCCACTTTGGCCAACAAGGGCAATGGTCTTGCCTTTTTCTATCTTTAAATTAATATCGCGTAGCACATATCCGTCATCACCTTTGTGATAAGCAAACCATAAATTTTTATATTCTATTTCTTTGGTAAAATTTAAAATTTCTTTCGCGTTTGACTTATCTTTGATCACATTATCTGCCAATAAAATTTTATCAATACGTTCTTCACTCGCAACACCTTTTTGAATATTGCTGTAAGAAGTTGTTAATTGTTTAATAGGCGGAATTAATTGTGAAGCAAGGATAAAATACATTAAAAATAAAGGTCCGGTTAATTCGCCCTTAAAAACCATGCTGCCGCCAATAAATAAAATAAACATTAAAATGCCTGTTACTACAACTTCTGTTAATGGTGAGCTAAGGTCGGTTTTACGATAAACTTTTACCGATTGTTTGTAATAGGTTTCATTAATGTTCTCAAACTTTTTTTGCATTGGCCCCATCGCACTAAAGGCTTTTATCACCTTTAAGCTTCCCAATGTTTCTTCTATAACGCTTATTAAGCCACCAAGTGTTTCTTTACTTTTTCGTGAAGCACTTTTTAAGCTTTTTCCTAAAAGAGCAATAAACAAAGCGGCAATGGGCAAAAGCAATAAAATGTATATGGTTAGTTTTGTACTAACTACCAACATTAAAGTAAACGAAATAATTATAGTTAATGGTTCTCTAAAGATCATTTCCAGCGTTTGCATAATGCTCCACTCAATTTCCTGCACATCTGATGTCATGCGGCTCATAAGATCACCTTTTTTTTCTTCGCTATAATAACTTAAGGGAAGGTCCATAGCCTTTTTATACATTTTGTTGCGAAGGTCGCGAACAACACCGTTACGTATTGGCGCAATAAAGAACATGGCCAGGTATCGGAATAAGTTCTTAAAAAATGTCATCACAAAAACTATCACGCAAATAATAATAAGTGCTTTCATTTTTCCGCCTTGTGTTACAACCAGGCCCATTAAATAGTAATTAGAAATATCTTTAATGTATTCAGAAGACAACTCAAATTTTGGCTTCCCTTTTAATAGAATTAATCCAGTTTCAATTACGTTGATATCTTCAAACAACAATTTTAAGAAAGGCATTGCAAGCGTAAGGCTTACTGCGCTAAAAATCGCAAAAAGAATATTAAAAAACACGTTGGCAACAAGGTAGCCCTTATAATTTCTGGCGTATTTTAAAACAGAAAACAGCTTTTTCATACTAACAAAACGCGAATTTATTTGAATTATTAGCGAAGATACTACAAAAAACTCAGTACATTTACAGTATGGAAAGCCTTAGGCAACAAAAAGTAAATAAATTACTGGCAAAAGAACTAGCCGAGATATTTAGAAGTGAATCACGCTCACTTTTTGGCGGCGGTTTTATAACTGTAACTACTGTTCGCGTTAGTCCTGACTTAAGCTCAGCAAAAGCTTACTTAAGCATTATGGGCAATAAGGACAAAAAAGTTGTTTTTAAACTGATACAGGATCAAACCTCTGTAATACGCAAAAAATTAGGATTAATTGTGGGAAAACAGTTACGAATTGTGCCCGAATTAATGTTTTATATTGATGATTCTTTAGATTACGCAATGAAAATAGATGCACTTTTAAAGAAGTAGATCCTGGATTTTTCATTTTACATAGCCAAACGTTATTTAGTCTCAAAAAAATCTAACAATGCTATAAACATTATTAGTTGGATAAGCATAATTGCCATAGCTATTACAACCGCTGCTTTAATTATTATTCTTTCGGCCATGAACGGTTTAACCGGAACAGTTGCCAATTTGTACAATGTTTTTGAACCCGACCTAAAAGTAACTGCAGTCAAAGGAAAATATTTTGATGCGAATGATAAATTAATTTCAGAAATTAAAAGTATTAACGGCGTCAAAATTATCTCACGCACATTAAGCGACAAAGCCTTACTAAAAAATGGTGATAAGCAAGCATTGGTCACCATAAAAGGTGTTGATGAGAATTTTAATAAAGTTGCCGAAATAGAAACTTCTGTTGAAGATGGCGTATATGCTTTGAACGACCCAAAAAAGAGTAATATTCTTTTAGGAAGAGGGATTGCCAATCAGCTACAAGTAAATATTCGCGAGTTTGTAAATGAGCTAAGTATTTTCAGTCCCGTTAAAGGCAAATCGGGAAGTCTTAACCCCGATGATAATTTTAACCAGGTGTATTGTACGCCAACCGGAGTTTTTTCGCTGAATGATGAATTTGATTTTCAATTTGCGTTTGTAAATATTGAAACAGCAAAAAAAGTATTTGACGAACCAAATAAAGTAAGTGCAATTGAAATATTGTGTGAAAAGGAAAAATACGAAGATGTTCAAATTGCTTTGCAGGAAAAATTAGGCGATAAGTTTTTAGTAAAAAATCGTTACCAGTTAAACGATGTTTTATTTAAAACTTTGGAAACAGAAAAACTGGCCACCTTTATTATTTTAGCTTTTATTTTAATAATTGCCACTTTTAATATTATTGGCGCACTCACAATGCTTATTATCGAAAAAAGAAAAGATATTAAAACCCTGCACAGCATGGGCGCCAGCACTTCATTTATAAGAAATATATTTATGCGGGAAGGATTTTTGATTACAGGAATTGGCGCTGTAATTGGTTTGCTGACTGGTTTGCTTGTGTGTTGGTTGCAAATACAATTTCATTTGGTAAAGTTTGGCGACGAATTTATTATTCCTTATTACCCAATAGATATTCAAGTAAAAGATTTTGTTTGGATCTTCGGGTTAATAATGCTGATCGGATTTTTTGCAGCGCTATATCCAGTGCGTGTTTTTACAAAAATGGATCTTGTACATTAATAATTTAAGATCGAAGATTTTAAAATTAAGATTTGAAGTAATTTAAAATCTTATATCTAACTTCATAAATCTAAAATTTAAGATTCCCACCACTTAGCTTTAATGCCAACGTAAACCCCACTCTCTTTTATTTCTATTGGATATAAGTTGATGGCAAATGCACCGCCTGAAGTTGCCCGACCGGTTTCAAGATCAAATGAATAGCGATGTAGGGGGCAGACGATCTCGTTTTGTTTTGTGCAGAAACCTTTACTTAAACTGGCACCGTTGTGCGGACACTTATCTCCAAAAGCATAAAGTCCTTTTGAAGTTCGGGTAACGCAAATTTTTTCCCCTTTAAATTCAAAATTGATAAAAGTATTTGGTTGAAGATAATCTTCTGCGCGCTCTTCTTTCTCAAATATTTTAAACCAATGATAACTCAGAAATTATAAATTTTAGATGATCAGATAATATCACTCATAGTATAAATTCCTTTTTTGCCGTTTAAAAATTCGGCGGCAATAACAGCGCCTAACGCAAAACCTTTACGATTGTGGGCCTTGTGCATTATTTCGATGTCATCAACTTCCGATTGGTATTTTATAATGTGTGTTCCAGGAACTTCACCTTCACGAATATCTTTTATAAATAAAATATCTTCACCTTTTTTATCAATGCTCCATTTTGTTTTTTTATCTATTTTTTTGAGGATCTGTTCTGCTAAAGTAATTGCTGTACCGCTGGGCTTGTCCAGTTTATGAATATGATGGATCTCCTCCATGCTTACTTCATAATCATTGTACTTATTCATAAGCTCAGCCAAATACGTATTTACTTTAAAAAATAAATTAACCCCTAAACTAAAATTTGTTGCATGAAATAACGAACCATTCTTTTCGGCGCACAATTTTTTTATAGCTTCAAAACTATCATACCATCCTGTAGTTCCCACAACAACAGGGACCTGGGCGTTGATACATCTTTTGATGTTATCGAGAACGGCATGAGGTGTGCTGAACTCAATGATCACGTCTGCCTTTTTAAGGTCTGCATCTGTAATTGTATCAACGTTATCTTTATCAATTTTAAGTACAATGTTGTGACCTCTTTTTAACGCAATGGCCTCAATTTCTTTTCCCATTTTGCCATAGCCAAATAATGCAATGTTCATATAGTTTTATTTGAATGTTAATTTAAATGATAAACCTGTTGCCATTCGGTAACCCGAACTTGTTTTGTAAGTATTTTGCCACGGGTCTATTTGCAGACTTACATCGTCACTTACATCAAAGCTTCGTAAATGTGCATCTACATTAGCATCAATAATATTTATTAAATAAACAATGCTAAAACCTATCACAGCAAAGTCTCTGAATTTTCTATAATACAATTTTTGTGTTTGCAATTGTTCTCCGCTGAAATTTGTTAAGCTGGGAATAGTAGTGGAATCTTCGTCGTAATAAGCCCTTACATTAGTTCTGTATAAATTATACTGCTTATTGTTGGTTAAGAACATGTAACCAAAACCACCAAGCCCTGCATATACAATAGGAATTTTCCAATATTTTTTATTGTATGCCTGTCCCAAACCGGGTAAAACAGCGCTCATAATACTCGCTTTACGCGCATTTGAATAAATCGCTTTTTTTTCGCTTTTAGTTTGTGTGGTCGTATCCTTACCCAAAACGATAGTGTCATTTTGCGCAGAAACAGAATGAATGAAAAATAAAAAAATAATTATGATTATTATTCTGATCAATTATTTTACGATGTCTTTAATAAATGTATTTCCCAGCTCATTATCCATTGATTTGTCAAGATCCTTCATTAATTGGTTAATGTGGATGAGCTCATTTGTATCGTTGATAGGTAAAGTATTTACGCCGTTCTTTTCTAAAGCTTCCAGAACTTGTTTAACGGTAAGTTTGCTTTCTGTTATGCCTGGTTGGTAAACAATTTCTTTGTCCTTGTCGGTTCTCATTTCAATAAAAATTCCTGCAGATACGAATTCGTTTATAATGTTCCTTGCCAAACGTACTGGTAAATCTAGCTTAAGAGCAATATCAATTGCTGTCATAGGTTTTTCACCATTATAAAATCCTTTTGCAACGAGATTGCCGATCATTAATGCAATTACTTTTTTGTATCGTACACTTAGTTTAGTTATTTCGTTCTCCAATTCATAATGATCAACGTTCTGGTTTGCGAACGCAATTTCTGCGCCAAATAAAACAACGTACCAACTATACTGTACCCAAATTAAAAATAACGGCAATGCTGCAAATCCTCCGTAAATAGCACTTAATGAACTGGCGCCAATTTGAAATTTTACGTAAGCCCATCCAAGCAATTCAAATAAAATAGTGGCTACAACGGCAGCAACGGAGGCTGATCTAAAATTCACTTTAGTGTTTGGTAAAACCAAATATAGAAAGGTAAAAACGCCCGTAATTAATGAATAAGCTAATAACTTTACTAATACGGTTCCTACAATACCCATCATGCCAATGTTGCCAATTTTGGTTTGTATAGCAACTATTAAACCACCTGAAATAATAAGCAATAATGGGCTTACAAGCATTACCGTTAAATAATCGGTTATTTTTCTTACCCAGCTTCTTCCTTTTTTTATCTCCCATATCTCATTAAAGCTGGCTTCCATATTAACTAATAATTTTAAAACACTCCACAATAATAATACTATACCAAAGCCCGCAATGATACCGCCTTTGGCATTTGAAAGCATTGAGTTGGCATAAACGAATGCGTTTGTAAGAATGTCGTTGTATTGTGGATATTCTTTCAGGATCTGGATCTGCAGATCTTTTTCTAATCCAAATCCTTTTGAGATAGCAAAAGCTAGAGCAAGAATGGGTACAATAGAAAATAAAGTATAAAAAGTTAAAGCTGTGGCTTTGGTTAAACACTTATCCTGGTTAAAGCCTTGAACTGCTAAAGAAAAAATGCGTAATTGTCTTATTAAAAAACCCTGTCTTTTATCTACTTTATCAAGACGTATATGCCACAGTTTTTCTGAAACAAAAACCCTTGATTTTTTAATAAGTGTAATTAAATTAGCCATATCAACAAAATTAACAAAATAATTAAAGAGGAATGAATTTTTAAATTATCTTCATGCAGACTTTAACTTTTTATAGTAATTGAATCATAGTAAAAAATATTTTTTCCAGGCTCTTGGCCCTTTACTAGCAATGGTTTTCTGGTTTTTTATTGATCTTGATAAAGACAATCACCAGGTTAGCTTAATGGCCGGCGTTGCTATCTGGATGGTTGTTTGGTGGTTCTCAGAAGCTGTGAGTCTTGCGGTAACGGCGCTTGTACCGGTGCTCATGTTACCCGTTCTTGGCATTGCCGACTGTAAAACGGTCTCGCAGCAATATACCGATAGCATCGTATTTTTATTTATTGGTGGTTTTATGCTGGCCTTTGCTATCGAAAAATGGCAATTACATAAACGTATCGCATTAAAAATTCTTTCGGTTGTTGGTACAAAACCTTCCACCATTTTATTTGGGGTAATGATATCAACGTATTTGATCAGCAACTGGATCAGCAACACGGCTACAACCATGATGTTATTTGGTGCTGTTTTTGCGCTGGTGCATGAAACGAAAGAGTATATTCATAAAAATGGCGGCAAGTTTGCGGCAGCTTTATTATTAGGCCTTGCTTTTTCTGCAACTATTGGTGGTATGGCAACTCCTGTTGGAACACCACCTAATATGTATTTTTTCAAAGCGTATAAAGAAGCTTTTCCATTAGCGAATGATCTTAATTTTTTAAAATGGTCTGCTATTGGTTACCCCATTTCTTTAAGCTTTTTAGCTCTTACTTTTTTTGTTTTGAACTTTTATTTTATTAGAAAAAAAGTTGAATTAAAAATTCACAAAGAGTTTTTTCAGGACGCGTACAAAAAACTAGGTAGATTTTCGTGGGAAGAAAAGTGGGTGTTTGCAATTTTTATTTCGTGTATATTAATGTGGTTTACGCGCGCTGATATTGATTTCGGAAGTTTTAAATTCAAAGGGTGGAATCATATTTTTGTTGTTCCAAAATATGTGGATGATGCTTTTGTTGCCATCCTTGCAGCATTAATTTTATTTTTAGTTCCGTCAAAAGCAAATAAGGGCGAATCTTTGTTAATATGGGATGATGCAAAAAAATTACGTTACGATATCATTTTAATGTTTGGCTCAGGTTTTGCATTGGCATACGGTTTTGAAGTTACCGGCTTAAGTCATTGGCTGGCCGAGAGTTTAACGGTGCTAAAGGGCGTTTCCCCTGTTTTAATTATTTTAGGGATCTGTATCATTGTTACAATTATCAGCGAATTTGCCTCTAATATTGCCAGTATTCAGTTAGCTATTCCTGTAATGATAGCTTTGCAAAAAGACCTTGATGTACCGCCTTTGTTGCTAATGATGCCAGCTACTTTTGCAGCATCTTTAGGCTTTATGTTGCCTGTTGCAACGGCAGCTAACACTATCGTTTTCGGAACAAAGGAGATCCATATAAAAGATATGTTAAGGGTAGGAATTGTTTTAGATATTATTGGCATTTTACTTATTACCTTTATGTGCTATTTATACTTGGGTTAAAATGATCGTAGGAAAAAATATTCGAAAAAAATTTGGTGAACTTGAAATTCTAAAAGGGGTTGATCTGGAAATAAATCAGGGTGAGATCGTTTCTATTGTTGGTTCTTCAGGCGCGGGCAAAACAACACTGTTAACTATTCTTGGTACACTCGACAGAGCTTCTGAAGGTGAAGTGATCATTAATAACGAATCTGTTTTCAAACTCAACGAAAAAAAATTAGCGGCTTTCCGCAATCAAAATATTGGTTTTGTTTTTCAATTCCATCAATTACTACCCGAGTTTACAGCAATAGAAAACGTTTGTTTCCCGGCTATGATCGCTAAAAAGAACAAAAAAGAAGCTGAAAAACGCGCACAGGAATTACTGGAATTATTTAATTTGAAAGATCGTGTCAACCACAAACCATCAGAATTAAGTGGTGGGGAACAACAACGTGTTGCAGTTGCCAGGGCACTTATTAATAACCCAAAAGTTATTTTTGCCGATGAGCCAAGTGGTAACCTTGATAGCGTTAACGCAAAGGAATTACATCAGCTATTCTTTAAATTACGCGATGAATTTAACCAAACCTTTGTAATTGTTACACATAACTCAGAGCTGGCCGCCATGGCAGATAGAACCTTGGTTATGCGTGATGGCAGGATCGTAATTTGATGAAAAACTATTCAAATTTGCCCTCATTTTATTTTGAATTAATATTTATTTTTATCTATATTTAGTGCTATGATTAAAGACTGGACCAAACAGGAAATTCTTGATATATACAATACTCCTTTATTGGAATTGATCTCAAAAGCGGCTGAAGTTCACAAAACCTATCATAAAATAGGTGAGGTTCAGGTAAGCTCTCTTTTATCTATTAAAACCGGCGGTTGTCCTGAGGATTGCTCTTATTGTCCTCAAGCAGCGCGTTATCATACCGAAGTAAAAGTTCATAAATTAATGGATGTGGCTGAGGTAAGTGCCTGTGCCGATAATGCAAAAAAAGGTGGCGCCAGTCGCATGTGTTTAGGTGCAGCCTGGCGCGAAGTGCGTGATAATAAAGATTTTGATAAAGTGCTTGACATGGTTAAGATCATTAACAGCAAGGGTTTGGAAGTATGTGCTACTTTAGGGATGGTTACGGAAGAACAGGCGAAAAAATTGGCAGAAGCAGGATTATATGCTTACAATCATAATATTGATACTTCGGAAGAGAATTATAATAATATTATTTCCACACGAACATTTGACGATCGCTTAGATACAATTAATAATGTGCGCAAAGCAGGCTTAACTGTTTGTTCTGGTGGTATTATCGGGATGGGAGAAAGTGCTGAAGATAGAATTGGTATGTTGCATACTTTAAGTATTCTTCGTCCTCAACCCGAAAGCGTGCCAATTAACGCTTTAGTAGCAGTAGAAGGAACGCCAATGGAAGATCAACCACCCGTTCCGATCTGGGATATGGTGCGCATGATAGCCACTGCAAGAATTGTATTACCGAAGACAGCCGTGCGGTTAAGCGCTGGTCGTTTAACTATGAGTATGGAAGGTCAAGCACTTTGTTTTATGGCAGGCGCCAATTCTATTTTTGCCGGAGATAAATTATTGACTACTCCAAATCCGAAATATAATGAGGATATGGAGATGTTTAAGATCTTAGGATTAACTCCTAAAAAAGCATTCGCTGATAAAACTGTAGAAGAAGAAATCTCACATTAAACATGTCCGGTAAAAATATTCCAAACCATTTGTTCAAAGCACTTGCGGAGCGAGAACAAAAAGGAATGTTAAGAAAACTCACCAACAATTATCCTACTATAGATTTTTGCAGTAATGATTATTTGGGATTTTCTAAACTCGGATTACTTTCCAAAAAACTAGAAACCTCAAACACGAAACAAGAAATAACTTTTGGTTCTACAGGTTCGCGTTTAATAAGTGGTAATTCAACTTTTGTTGAAGAGGCCGAAAAGCAGATCGCATTATTTCATCATGCGTCAAGCGCCTTAATTTTTAATTCAGGGTACGACGCCAATCTTGGCTTGCTTTCAAGTGTACCACAAAAAGACGACCTCATTTTATTTGATGAATTGATCCACGCTTCCATTTATGATGGTATTAAATTAGGTTACGCCACTCACTACAAATTCAAACATAATAATGTAGACTCTTTGAAAGACGTTATTCAAAGACATCAGCCTGGATTTAAAAATATTTATGTTGTGGTTGAGAGTGTTTATTCGATGGATGGCGATCTTGCTCCTTTAATTGAAATAACAGAATTAATCAAACCGTTTGAAAATGTTTTTTTAATTGTGGATGAAGCGCATGCAATTGGTGTTTTTGGAAAGCAGGGCAGGGGATTGTGCAATGCATTAGGAGTAGAAAATAAATGTTTTGCAAGGATCTACACCTATGGTAAAGCAATGGGTTGCCATGGTGCAGCGGTTGTTGGTGATGAATTATTAAGAAATTATTTGATCAATTTCTCTCGGTCATTCATTTACACTACTGCTTTACCAAATCACAGTGTGAATGCTATTTTAAATGCTTATCAATTATTAATTGAGACTGACCAGAAAGATCTATTGCAGAACAATATTTCTTATTTTTATTCAAAGACCAATTCAATTAAAGCAATGATAAAAAGCCAAAGCGCTATTCATAGCCTGGTTGTTGGTAGTAATGAAAAAGCAGATCTGTTAGAGAGAAAATTAGCGTTGAAGAATATTTATGCAAAGGCCATTAAAAGCCCAACTGTAAAAGAGGGTACCGAACGTGTTCGTTTTTGTATTCATGCATATAACACAAAACAACAAACAGATCTTTTGATCGAGCAAATACATAGTACTTTATGAATAAATATTTTATTACAGGCATTGGCACCGGTGTTGGCAAAACAGTTGTTGCAGCAATTTTAACCGAGGCTTTACAGGCAGATTATTGGAAACCGGTACAATGCGGAACAGAGAATGGGACAGATAAAGATACTGTAGCCAATTTGCTTTCCAACCAAACTAGTACTATTCATATGGAACAATATTGTTACAAAGATCCTGTATCGCCGCATTTAGCTGCATCCTTAGTTGGTGAAAAAATAGTAATGGAAACAATGGAAATTCCTTTGACGAGCAACGCCCTTGTTATTGAAGGTGCGGGTGGGGTGCTCGTTCCATTGAATGAACAATATTTTGTTATTGACATGGCTACTTTTTTTGAAGCCGAAATTGTGTTAGTGATACGAAATTATTTAGGCTGCATTAATCATTCGCTGTTAAGTATAGATTACCTTACGAAAAATGGTTTTGAAATTAAAGGCTTGGTTTTGATAGGAGCCTTTGATGCAGCGGTGCGATCTACGATAATTAATTATGCAGAATTGCCTATTATTGCCGAACTTCCTGAGGTAATAGAAATTTCAAAAGCAAGTATCTTAGGTCTTGCACAAAAAATCGATATGAGTTTATTTGCAAATTAAATGAGCATTTCCGAAAAAGATAAACAATTTGTCTGGCACCCATTTACGCATCAGCTAAATGCCAAAGCTCCAATTACTATTGTAAAAGGAGAGGGCGTTTATTTTTTTGACGATAAAGGCAATAAATATATTGACGCGATCTCGAGTTGGTGGGTTAATTTACACGGCCATTGTAACCAATACATTTCGAAAAAAGTCAGTGAGCAATTACTGCAGTTAGAACATTCAATTTTTTCTGATTTTACGCATGTTCCGGCAGTTACTTTAGCAGAAAGACTTCTCGAACACCTGCCAAAGAATCAATCAAAAATATTTTATTCTGATAATGGCTCTACGGCAGTTGAAGTGGCTTTAAAAATGACATTACAATACTGGCACAATCAAAAAATAAATAAAACATTATTTATTGCTTTTGAAAATGCTTATCATGGCGATACTTTTGGAGGAATGAGCGTTGGCGCAAGGAATGTTTTTAATAATGCGTTTGAGAATTCATTATTTAATGTAGCACATATTCCGTTACCAACAAAAGAAAATATAAATGATCTGAAAAATACAATTCAGTTGTGGTCAGAACAACATGAAATTGCCGGTTTTATTTTTGAACCACTTGTACAGGGTGCATCCGGCATGTTAATGTACGAAGCAGAATTATTAGATGAATTAATAGCTACCTGTAAAGAGAATAATATCGTTACTATTGCCGATGAAGTAATGACGGGCTTTGGCCGGACAGGGAAATTTTTCGCGAACGATCATTTAAAAAATAAAGCGGATATTATTTGTTTAAGCAAAGGCTTAACGGGGGGCTATATGCCATTAGGTGTAACTAGTTGCTCGCATTTTATTTACCAAGCATTTTTAAGTGGCGACAGAACGAAGACTTTTTTTCATGGACATAGTTATACAGCAAACCCTACAGCTTGTAGTGCAGCCTTGGCCAGTTTAGATCTTCTTGAAAAAGAAGGAATCTGGCAGCAAATTAAAAGGATAGAAGAACAGCATCTTCAATTTAAAAAGAAAATCGAAAAGAATTCTAAATTAAAAGATGTTCGTGTGCAAGGAACAATTATAGCTTTTGAATTAAAAACAGAAGAGCACACGCACTATTTAAATAACGCCTCTCAAACCATCTCGGATTTCTTTTTACAAAAAGGAATTTTGTTGCGGCCACTCGGAAATATTTTTTATATCCTGCCACCATACGTAATTACAAAAGAAGAATTGAATTATATTTATTCGGCAATAGAGGGATTTTTAGAATAAATTATTTTTTATTAAAAGCCTTATCTAATTGCCAGGTTAATAAACCGCTGCCAATACCAAGTATGATTCCTCCTAAAACATCACTGCCATAATGCATCCCTAAACGCATGCGTGAATAGCCTACAAATCCAGCATAAGCAAATGCAGGAGCAGTTACATACCACTTTTTATAACTTAAACTAACAGCGGTTGCAGTAGCAAAAGCAGCCGTTGTATGTCCGCTGGGGAAAGAGTAGGGGCCTGCATCATCCCTTTTAATAATATCGTTTGGATAGTCGTTGTAAGGTCTGGTCCTGTTTACCGCGTATTTTAATCCTGTGGATGCTGCAATCGCGAAGCCAATTGTTATAGCACTTTTATAACCATTGCGCATCATTGTTTCATCTTTATTAATATAACCATGCGTCCAAATACCAACAACACTTACAGGCATTACAGGGTAAACAGAGAAAGAAACGCCCTTCATGGTCTTATCCCAACAAGGCATATCAGATTGGTTAACAGATTTTAAAATTCTATAATCAAGATTTTGTGCATAAAAAGAGCTGACAAAAAACAGGATAAGTATTACAAAATTTTTTACCATCCATTTAATTTTAAATAAGCATACCTGCAATGGTTGCAGAAAGATAACTTGCCAGTGTGCCGCTTATTAATGCTCTTATGCCAAGTTTCGCTAGGTCGGGCCTTCTTTCTGGCGCCAATGCACCAATACCTCCAATTTGCATACCAACCGAGCTGAAATTGGCAAAGCCGCAAATTGCAAAGCTGGCGATTATTAGTCCTTTTTCGCTCAAAGGTTTTGCTAAATGGTGTGTCATTGTATCAAAAGCAACAAATTCGTTAATGGTTAATTTTTGTCCCATTAATGTGGCAACCTGCTGCACGTCATCCATTGGCACACCCATACACCATGCAAGAGGATAAAATAATTTTCCGAAAATATAATCGAGCGATAAATGAACTGTTGTTAATTGTCCATTAACGTATTCACTCCAATGTATAAAACCAAGACAATAATTAAGCAAAGCAATTAAAGCAATAAAACCAATTAACATAGCAATTACGTTAATAGCAATTTTCATTCCGTCGCCGGCACCGTGAGAAATTGCGTCAATTAAATTAGTGTGTTCTTTTTTTACCTCTAGTTTAACAGTGCCTTTTGTAACAGGTTCTTCCGTTTCAGGAAAAATAATTTTTGAAATAACAATTGCCGCAGGTGCAGCCATTAAGCTGGCAGTTAAAAGATACTCTGCTTTTGCGCCCATGTTCACGTAAACAATTAATATGCCCCCGGCTATGCAAGCCATGCTACCAGCCATAGATGAAAGTAATTCGCTTTTTGTCATGCTTGGTAAATAAGGGCGTATCATTACCTGCGCTTCCACCTGGCCAACAAATGCACTAGCAACATTACTTAATGCTTCGGCACCGCTGGCACGCATAACAAAATTCATTACTCTTGCAATTAAAGCAACAACGCGTTGCATAATTCCAATGTGATATAAGATAGCCACCAATACACAAACTAAAATAATTGTAGCAGTTACACTAAAAGCAAAAACAAAAGTGTGTGGTGCGCCGTAAGGAACAGAAGTGCCGTCGTGTTTATCAACCATTACACCGCCGTAAACAAAAGAAGCGCCCTGAACGGCAAATTGTTCTATTTTTCCCATACCTCTTCCTAACCACGAAAAAAAGTTGGTAATGAAAGGGACTTTGAGAACTAACACAGCAATTAAAAGTTGCAACGCAAGGCCGCTGAAAACCAAACGTAAATTGATCGCTTTCCTGTTGTTTGACATCAGAACCGCAATACCAAAGATCACAATAATGCCTATAATACCTGTAAACCTATCCATGTTTAAAAACTAAGCCAAAATACTAAAATATAAATTGTAACCAAAGCGAATGTTATTAGTTATTTATATAAAAGGAGGGAAAAATGGTTAACAAAATAATTTTCTGTGTTTTAATAATGAGTCTGCAAGTGACCGCCACAAACCAAAAAATGTATTTACAAAAAGCGCTAGATCTTAAAATGGTAAAGGCCCAGGTAAAAAGTTTGGGAGGTTATCAAGGCTATTGCATTAAAATGGACCTTAAAAATTTAAGTAACGATTCATTAATTATAATAGTAGAAGCGGGAAGAAGATTAAATTCTATTGACGAAAAGAATCAGGATATTTTAATTACCCGCGAGGAGATAATTGCAATGAAAAAAATGGAGAATAAATCGTTTGATGTAAAGGGATATTGTTGTCAGGCCTCCAATCATTCGCCAGCAGCTGGCGCAAAGTATGATGTAAATAAGTTAGCAGATAGTAATTTAGTGAGCCTCGCAAAATATTTAAATGTTTCTAAATTTGATAGAGATATTGAGCAGCAAGCTATTTGGGCTATTAGCGATAAGCAATCTACTGCCAATGTTGCATCGGCGAAAGATTCAACTTTTCTTCCTTTAAAGCAATTAGTAGCTAATTTGAAAGGAGAAAAACTGCCATGGTATTCTATGATCACTAAGACAGTTTTATATGCCGGTGGCAGTATGCAAACTTTTCCTTTATATCTGAGGGGAAAAATGAATTACTCGAATGATAAGGAAGATTATGTTTCGCTATATGTTTTTAACGAAAAAGGTTTGCCTGTTTGTGAAATCAAAAGTCAGTGGTTGTTACCCTGTTCAAATAAAGAGTATGAGCTGAACTTGCCAATGAAAGGTTTAGCAAAAGGAAAATACTCTATTGAATTAAAAACTCCTGAAAAGCAGTTAGCTAAACAGGAGTTTGAAATATAATTGTTGTTAATAGTGATTAGTTAATAGTTATTAGACAATTAATCTCTTCTATTAACTATTACCTATTCGCTAATACCCATCGCCATTAACTTTTAAAAAGAGGGTATTTCACCATCATGGTATTTACCTTCTTTTTAATTTTCGCCAATTCTTTTGGGTTGTCTTTGTTTTTCAAAACCTCATCAATAAGACCGACAATTTTTAAACACTCTTTTTCTTTTAAGCCACGCGTGGTAATGGCTGGTGAGCCAATGCGAATGCCAGAAGTAACAAATGCAGATTTATCATCAAAAGGAACCATGTTTTTATTTACAGTAATATTTACCTGCTCCAATGCAGCTAAAGCTTCTTTACCTGTAAGATTTTTATTTCTAAGATCAATTAAGAACATGTGGTTATCCGTACCTTTTGAAACGATGTTATAACCAAGATCCATAAAACCTTTAGCCATTGCCTGCGAATTTTTTACAAGCTGAATGCAATAGTGCATGTAATCATCCGTTAAAGCTTCTCCGTATGCAACTGCTTTTGCAGCAATAACATGTTCTAACGGACCACCCTGAATACCAGGAAATACAGCCATATCCAACATGGCACTCATCATTTTTGTTTCGCCTTTTGGTGTTTTTTCACCGAATGGATTTTCAAAATCTTTGCCCATCATGATCATACCGCCGCGTGGGCCACGTAGTGTTTTATGTGTAGTTGTAGTTACAATGTGGCAATGTGGTAACGGATCGTTCAAAATTCCTTTTGCAATTAAACCGCTTGGGTGAGAAATATCTGCCAATAAAATGGCGCCAACCTTATCTGCAATTTTGCGTAAGCGTTCATAATCCCAATCGCGCGAATAGGCACTGGCGCCGCAAATGATCATTTTTGGTTTTTCTGCTTTTGCAGTTGCTTCTAAAGTATCGTAATTGATCAAGCCGGTTTCTTTTTCCACACCATAAAAAGTTGGGCGGTATAATTTACCCGAATAGTTCACGGCTGCCCCATGCGTTAAATGTCCGCCATGCGAAAGATCTAATCCTAAAATAGTATCGCCGGGTTTTAAGCAAGCAAGCATAACCGCTGCATTTGCCTGCGCGCCGGAGTGAGGTTGCACATTTACCCATGCCGCACCAAACAATTCTTTTGCGCGATCTATTGCCAGTTGTTCAACTTTATCTACTACCTCGCAGCCACCATAATAACGTTTAAAGGGTAAACCTTCAGCGTATTTATTGGTCAACACACTACCCATCGCTTGCATTACCTGATTGCTCACATAATTTTCGCTTGCTATTAGTTCAATGCCTTCTGTTTGGCGGTGTTGTTCTTCTTTAATTAATTTAAAGATGGTGCTGTCTTTTTTTATCATGATGTTGTAGATTTTGGATATAGTTTTTCAGAAGCAATTAATATTAAACAAATTATTGGCGATTGCGCAATGCCAAGTAACCAACGGCTAAGGGTATATTCATCATCCTGCAAATGCCCGTTAATAAAATACCCATAGATCATTGCTATTGCCGCTAAAGATAATAAAATGAGATAAGAGTAAACAAGAAATTTCAATAATATTTTTTTTTCTGTAAGATGTTTTAATGCCATGTAATTAGCAAAAAAGAAAAGAGTTACCCAGAATATTGATAAAAAGTACTTTGAGTAATATAAAGTTTTGTAAGAGAACGAATTGAAGAAAGACATAACCGGAGGTATGGGCAGATCGGTGTGGTTATAATATTTTTGGAACATGATATTGTTGAGGTTTACAAAAAAAAATTCGCGAAAATAGCCAAGGCAGCCAAAGACAAGAAGGAAAAAAATTATTTTTTTAGCATTCATGCGGCGTTTGAATTTTTAACGGCGTATTTATTTACCCAAAGTATCCAAAGCAAAAAGATAAAGGAATAGATCAAAAATGTGAAAGTATAAGTATGATTAAAATTGAGGAATTGCGGGTAATAATTTGCTATTAAAACAAGAGCGATGACCCTTAAGATATTTAAGATGTGAATGGCTAAAATGCCCAATGGAATATACCAGAGTTTATCTTTTATCCTGCCTGGGTAAGCAATGATAAATACAGAAAACAAAGAGAACAAAGTTATCGCGTTACAATTAGAGCCTATCCAAACCCCGTTTGAACCGTCTATTCCAATTACCTGATAATCACGATCTTGTAATACGGTAAAGGTCTTGTAACCAATACCTTCTAGTAAAAAATTAACGGAATGAATGATAGAGCCAATAAATTTTTGATCGTAAAAGGTGTATTTTTTTACCACAAATTGGTATATAATATAAAGGAAGAGGTACAGGAAAGCGGCTGTAAATACGAATTTAATAAAGGCATTTTGTTTAAATACAGCCCTCATGAAACCGGTAAACTTAGATTATTGATTTATTTTTTTTGCGCGCGTCAACTAATTTTTTTGCGCCGTATGCAGCACCTGCTGCTATTAAAAATGTAATGCCGCCATCAATAGGCACGCATGGTGGAGGCCAACAACCGGGCGATCCAGAGGGAGGTGGTGGTGGAGCTGCAAATAAAACCTGACTACCAAATAGTACAAGAAATAATATGAGAGTGGTCTTTAAAATCTTCATTTTCAGAGTATAAATGTATAAAAAAAAAATAAATCAAACAAGAATATCTTTTAAAACTTTATATTTGTTAACTAAAACCAATAGTGGCTACTTCCCCAACAAATACTAAAAAGCAGGCAATTGTTTCCCAAAAAGATCTTAATCTCTTGCTTCGTATTATTAAAAGCAATTGGTGGGTTCCTTTGATCATTTTACCTATTTTTTATGTTATTGGTACATTTTACGTTTACAGGCTAACCAACATTTACCAGGCCTCTACGCAATTTTTATTAAAAGTAAACGATACTTATTACCAAAATAACGTATTAAACGATGCAAGTTTTTACTCCTACGGTTCTTACGTAGACAACTTAAACGAGCAGCGTATCATTCAATCCTATGACCTTTCGAGCCAGGTAGTCGAAAAACTATTAAAAGACATACAAGTATCTTATTTTATCGTGGGTAAAGTAAGAACTACCGAACAATTTAAGAATGTACCTTTTAATATCGTTGCAAACACCATCAATCCGGGCTTTTATGAACAGATATTTGACTTCAAGATCATTGACTATAATAATTACGAAATTAGTTACGAGTTGGATGGCACCAAGCAAGTAAAAAAAGGAAAATTTGATGAAGAGTTGATAGATACTGACCTAAGAATAAGTGTTAACCGTACCTACATATTCACAGAAAAAAAGGTTGAGTCATTTAAGGAAATTTTTTACCAGTTTAGTATTCACAGTAAAGATTATTTAATATCTAATATTCAGGGAAATCTCTCAATAGAAAATCCTGAATACACTAATATTTTGATCGTTGGTTTGCAGGATATCATTCCAGAACGAGCTACATTGATACTTGATTCACTGAATAGTGTTTATTCCGCCAGCAAACTGAAAACAAAGTTTGAATTGAATGAAAGAACAATTACTTATATAGATAGACAATTGAATGAGATCACATTCTCTTTAAAGAGCATCGAAGATACTATGCAAAATTATAAGGAACGTAAATCGATCATTGACTTGAATTGGGAACAGGGAGATTTTTTAAGTAAAATAAGTAGTTATGATGGGCAAAAATCTCAATTGCAATTGCAAACGGTTGCCCTCAGCGATCTCGAAAAATATATTATCGAAGATAAAGACCCGCAATTTTTACCCCCTAGTGTTTTTATTTTTGAAAAAGCAGGTTTTCTAAATACGGCCGTCACAGATCTTTATAATAAGCAAATTGAACTAAATAGAATTTATAATGTAGCAAAAGAAACTAACCCAGTAGTTGCAGATCTAAAAACTTCTATTAAAAAAACGAAACAAGATCTACTTATTTACATAAACAATACGCGCAAGGCAACTAATCAACAAATCGAAAGCGTCAATAAAGAGATCTTAAATTATATCAACGAAGCAAAATTAATTCCCGGAAAACAGCGCGATATATTGAATATACAACGCCGAGCATCAGTTAGCGAACAACTTTACAATTTCCTATTAGAAAAAAGAGCGAATACTAAAATTGCAAGGGCTAGTATAGTGCCCGATATAAAAATTATTGAAACACCAAGGAATATTGGCGTGGTGTCGCCAGATAAACCCGCTATTCAAAAATCATTTCTATCGTTTGGTTTATTACTTTCTATTTTAATTATTGTTTTGCGTGCCTTCTTTTATTCAAGAATTAAGTCGGTTGAGCATTTGCGGGAGTTAACCGAACTACCTTTAATTGGGGTTTTACCTTATGTTAAAGAAGAAAATAACGATGGCATAATTGTTGACTATAGTCCTAATTCTGTGATTTCAGAAGCGTTTAGAAATTTACGAACCAATTTACTCTACGCCAATATTGGTATTGATTCAAAAACATATCTGGTTACTTCTTTTTTACCTGGCGAAGGAAAAACGTTTACAAGTGCTAACCTTGCTACCATATTTGCAAAAAGCGGTAAAAAAACAGTTTTAATTGAGTTAGACTTACACAAACCCAGGATCTTTAAACGTTTTGGTTTACCGCCACAAACCAAAGGTATAACTACCTGTATTTCGGGCATGGATAAATATGAGGACATTATAAGTGAGACCCCGATCGCTAATTTATATTGCATCTACGCAGGACCCGTGCCTCCAAATCCTTCAGAATTTGTATTATCGCAACGTTTAAAGGAACTAATTGACAGGGCAAAACAGGATTTCGATTTTGTAATCATAGATACACCTCCAGCCGGATTATTATCTGATTCAATTTATTTGATACAACAAGTAGATGCTACGATCTTTGTTTTAAATACCAAGAGCAGCTCAAAACGGGTAATTACCTTCATGGAAAATGTAATTGAGGCTAACGGTCTTAAAAATGTTTTACTAGTACTTAATGGTATTTCCCGCCTCGGAAAACGCTATTATTACCAGGGCTATGGCTACAGTTATGGTTACG